>ML780855.1:742719-769837 GCA_009831015.1 Picea engelmannii | reverse complement strand
CCTTCCACCCAAGAATATATGAGAGATAATAAAACTTTACATTAAATCATCACCATCAACCAATCATCACATAGAACCTGATAATGCTTCCTGAGACTTCTTCAATTTCTAAAATTCTTCAATTCTTGGAGTACTCTGATCCTGTAGATAATATTAACCAATGTATTCTCTGAAACTCCTCCAATTTTCACTCCTTGAATCCTCCCCAAAAAGAGGTTTATAGAAAGAATGGTAGACTTTATTCAATTCTGGTCTGTTCATAAGACCCAACTTGTACAGCATGCCCCATGCTCAATATTTAACATCCAATTCTAAAACTCACACACAAGAAACTACAATATTTACTATTTCCAATGGAAGTGGTCCCACTTCATTTGGATTCTGTATGAAAAAGTTATGATTGTTTTACCAGGAACACATGTTTATTGACTAGCTTCAGGACCGGTCACAGAGTGTATCTCCATAATTATAGCGAATCAAGAGCTGAAATTTTTACCAGAGGTACCTTGATATGTCTTCTCAATACCATAGTGATTTCACCATCTAAATCGTTCTAGAAAAAAAGTTATAGCAAAAATGGTAAGGTGACCTGAAAATAACATACCTTAGAACACATCACCAAAAGACTTCATCCTCCCTTGAAATCTGGCCTTCTTGTCTTATTATTACCTATGAAATTAGACTTGTGTCAAATGAATGTATAATGATGTTTATTTATACCATTTATGTCACTTCCTTTTAACATTAGGGCCGACCTAACACTTTCTTATTTTGTAATTCTTTTCTTTAATTATTTTCAGGGCCTACATGTACTTCCTTCTTCAATTCACTTTGTCATCTTCAAAAATTCATTTCTCCTTAACCATGAGGATCCACATGATGTGCCACATACCACCGAAAACAACATGATGTATACTATCCATTCATGGGTTTTGTATATGCGTGTGCATTTTCCTTCATGTCCAAATACCTTTATCAATCATGCAGTCCAAAACCCATGACTAGGGTTGACATCAATGACAACAACCAATCTTCCAACAGAAATATGACCACTTTCAAATGAAAGTTTTGAGATTAAATCCACAAAGAGAAAGGAATTTTTAGGTTTTTCCGAAACGAAATCCAATTCAAACTCTTGCAGGATAAATATCCATCGACTTTTTTTTCCGTCGATGAGCCATCATGTTAACAAACATTTAAGGGCTTGACGATGGCTACAATGGTGGTCTTGTGAAGTAATATATAGTGACGAAATCGTTGGAAAGCGTGAAAATCCGCCAAAGTGAGTTTCTCAACATGTGAGTAGTTGAGTTATGTTCCAACTAGGCCTCAACTGAGATAATAGATCACATTCTCTTCGAGTGCCTCATCCTCTTGGACCAAGACTATGCCAATTATAGACTTTGAAACAACCAAATACAACAAGAAATCCTTGCCATAATTAGGAGGACTAAGTAGAGGGGCAGATTTCAGGGCATGTTTCAACTTATCAAAATAGCACTGAGATGCTTCGTCCCTACAGAATGGGACTCCCTTTTTTAAGAGACACATGAACCCTTTCGTAATCTCAGCATAATTAGCAACAAAACACTGAAGAAAATTTTCTTTCCTTTGTAGACTCTGAAGCTAGGGAATTGTGCACGAGAGAGGAAATTGAACTATTACCTCAAACTTTAGAGGATCGACCATGATCCCTTTTGTCGACATGATGAAACCTAATAAATGACATGTTTTCATACAAAAACTACACTTGTTTGGATTCAAGCGAATCTGATAGTAGCGACACATTTCAAATATTAGTCATAAATGGGCGGGATGATCGGATCTCTTGCGAGAACATGATGCCATATCATTGAGGTATGAATTGACTATGTTTTTGAGGTCGTGAAAATAAAAATGACATGGCCCATTGAAAATTATCTCCAACATTCTTCAGGCCAAAAGGAATTTTTCGATACGCGAATGTACCCCAAGGACAAATAAAAGTTTTTTTATGTTGGTCCTCGGGCTTGATATGAATTTGATTATACCAGGAAAAGCCGTCCATGAAATAAAATACATCAAAACCTGCACATTCATTGACGATTTGGTCAATAAACGAGGTTGGAAAATTATCTTTCAGGCAAGCTTTGTTCAAGTCATGGAAGTCCATACATATGTGGATTGTGCCTTGCTTCTTGTTGAAAGGAATAGGGTTCGATACCCATTCTGTCAATTGCACGGTGTAGATGAAATCAACTTTGAGGAGTTTCTCTACTTCAACATTTATCGTTTTTTCTTTGCGATGATTAACCAAGCGAAGATTCTGTCAGACAGTTTTGACATCAGGATAAGTTGTGATTTTGTGTTAAACAATTTGTGGATTAATGCATGGAATATCCTCGTAAGACCAGGAAAAAACATTGTAGGAATTATTTAAACAATTCAGTGTATATTTGAATCTCTTTAGGAGATAAATCCACTCTGATGAAGACATTTTCCATGACACCAGGGGTTTTGGAGATATTGATAGGAATTGTTTCAACAATATTTTCCATGTTTCCCTCAACATATATTTTGTGCTTAGCTAGAGGGTTAATAGGACAAGGGATATCTCCATTCATGGTCGTAACAAACTCTCCTGCCTCTATTCTCCCAAGCTCAGGTAAGGAATAATATCTATGATGAAGATCATCCCAAGGTATGTCTGGTCTAGTCATTTCCTCCAGGGTCACCTCGTTGGAGGGGAAGACCAAGTCCAAAGGGTTGTTAGTGGCGAGAGAATCTTGAGCCCAAATAGGATCGAGAACAGGATCTATCTCTTGTGGGGGAGTCGGATTGGGATTGGCCGAGGCTTTATAGACAACACTATATGCAAACTCAACAACAGATAAGAGCATTTCCATGCCAAGGTTCCCTACCCCCTCCATCGAAGACGATGTGGAAGGTAAATTCTATAGGTCATCAAAGTATCTCGTTTTAAAAGACGTGAACTAAAAAATTGCAGCCTTTGGCTGGTTGGGGACAACAAAAATAAACCTAACATCACTGGTGGTAGATAATCAAAAGTTCTCATCAAAGATGGAAACAATCCAACACCTAAGTTGAGAGTACCTGGCTGTGGGTTATCAATCATCAAGACCATGGATTCCCCCGATGAAGGGTCATGATGAGAGAAGGATAATTGGTCAATGGTTATAATCCGACCTTAGTGAGGAAAACAAAAGACCCAAAAAATGGTGGCTACAACTGCATTCATGGCGTAGGTCCAACTCGACCCTAACACAATATTGTAGTCAAGAGGCACATCAACTACTTCTACCTCGACACACAATGTTTTACCCTCCAACTGCACAAGGAAAGAAGGAATTATACCATATAGTTTGTAATACCCCAAGGATGAGCCCCAATTATATCTGTGTATTGTAAACATGTTTTGTAGGATGATGAGCCAAGAAATTGTAAGCTGGTAAGCTTATGTGCAAGTAGGCCAGAGAGCCTAGGTGTTAAAGGCCAGTATCCTATTTTGTAGATGTAATTATGCACTTTGTTAATATAAAAACATCGTTGCGTGTAGACCGACCACGAAAAAAGAGTGAGGAGGGACTAAGTTTCCACAAGGTTGGTTAAGGGAAGAGGCTAAGTGTTTGGGCCTAGGGGCTAATCTAGGTGGGCTTACCTCTAAAGGGGATAATAATTTATTATTATTTCCGAAAAGGCTAAGGTGGTCAATTGACCAAGTGTTATTCTAAGTTCTTGGAAAGGGAACACATGCAAAATAGAGTGCATGCAGCTCCAAGAAGATAGGTGTTGACCTAGGCGCATGCAGTTAAAGATGAGGAAGTCAGCCATATTGGGGGTTCCCTCCCTCATTATGTCATCCTCCACCTGAGTTCGCTGGGTTTGGGGGTGTCTGAAGAATTTTTCCTCTACATCTACCTATGCATACTGGCACATAGTGAAGGAAACCATCATGGGAAGATTGTTCGTTGTCAATTCTTCCATCCTCCATCTGAACCCATTGAGAACCCATGGACTGAGCCACGTCTTCTATGAAGCCTGAGCACCCTGTATTTTTCTGTTTCGTGTGTGTCATAAATGTTGGTTGTTGTGGCCATGTAGTTCCTCAGATAAGTGTGGTTTGTTGTCGTCATATGTTACTTAGTGAGCCTTGTTGTTGTCCTCCTTGTGTTGGAACTGAGTTGAAGAAGCAAGTTGTCAGGACTATGTGAAACACTCTCTCTAGGTGAGAGAGGTGGTTGTGGTTGAAGAGGAAGGTTTTCAGGCCTATGAGAACCTCTCTCCAAGTTAGAGAGTGTGCTGAGGAAGTGAGTTCTCTTGAAGGGGTATCGTAGCTGCTACAGAGCTCTAAGAATTCCGGTCTGGCCTATTGCTAAAGCCCAAGGAAAGGGAGGTGAAGCAGCAGATGGAATGTGTGATAGTGAAGGTGTATAATCCTAGGGTGGGACATGCATGTGGGGAATGAGAGTCTATGAGCAGTGGGCATAAGTGGCTCCTGGGAGAGAATCCTTCCTCTTTAACTATGTGACTTCCCTATTGACCTTGCCTATCCTAGGATTCCCTTGCCATGGGTGGATCTTAGTCCCAGCTCAGGGGTGACCCACTGGTGAGCGTGATGAGCGGAGTGGTCTATGGCTAGGAGGTTTGTGGAAGGTCTGCATGCAGTTGGTGGTGTTATTTCAGTTGAAAGATAAGTATCATTTATGTGCTTAATTTATGTTATGCATGTCTGCGATGCTTGAATGTTATCATGTATTCCATTTTGTATATGAATTATTGTCTATTACATTTGAATATGTATGGTAGCAGTAACTCTGTGTTATGTGTTTTATTTCGATTAAAATGCATGTTATATATTTATATGTGAATGTTCCATGTGGTAGTGTTACTCAACCTGTTGAATGGTTAGGGACATTACAGTTTGGTATTGCAATTAAGTTAGAGCTGAGTAGTGGCATTGGCTTGTATTGTTGGAAGGCCCGAGATGTTACAAATTGGTATCAGAGCTTTAAAGGCTAAGTTAAGGTTGTGTTGGTAGCATTTCCCAGCCTGGTGGAAGGTTGGGGACATTACAAATTGGTATCAGAGCATGGTTACAACACTGAGCCTGGATGGGCCATGTTAGTGGAAGTTGAAGCAAGATTTTCGGAAGCAGTTGTTGTTGAAATGGAAAAAACTCAAGTTCCGACCCAAGGTTTCAACACTGAGTCTGAATGGGCTGGATAACTGGTCATTAGACCCAAGTTTTCAAGAGGAAATTGTGTTTGGAGGACCAATTTCAAACCTTAGAACCTTCCTGAGTGCCAAGAAGTTAACTTGGTTGTGTTACAAAGCTCATGAGGAGTAGCGGCGTCGTAAAACCGTGACATAAGTGGTATTGGGCCACAGAGTAATGTGGACCTTAGGATCTATTCAGGAGAAGGAGAATTCTTCACAACCGTCGGATCTGGTAATGTTGTGAGGCAGTTAGCTGTGAATTCCTTTGGAAATCTACAGAGTAATAGAGTATGTTCTATGCCGTAGGATTTTTTCAAAAGGAAGGGAAATCCCTTACGACCATCAGATCTAGGGAAGGTGCATAGGAGTTAAACTGGAAGCCCTTTGTACTTCAGGACTTTAGTGAATTCTGATGCCAGAAACAAGAGAAGGGCCGAAGCCCGAAGCTTCAAAGTGGATCTACACCGTAGATTTGGAGAAGAGAGCTTGATTGTTGGATCAAGTCAATGTTAAAAGTTCAAACGTAGTAGTGAAGGGCGGAATATCTCGAAGAGCCGAAGTAGTGATTCATGATGATGTCACTTGGATTGACGTGGAAACATGGGTTATGTGCCACGTATAAGTGGGTTCTGAACCCATGGAAGATTGAAATTCCATATGGAATGTGATGTGTGACACCCATCTGATTGAGCTACGAGTCAGTCGCTAGTATTCCACCACGTGGCACTCCGTATGAGCATAGTCAGTGGGACCCAAGGTTACATAACAAAGTTAAAGGTCGAAGGACCCACACTGGCATTGATCAAAATACATCAAGATCAACAGCCAGGAGGAATTGCAAGGACCCAAGTTGCATGGGAGTTAATTATCCAAGGCGGTCTTGCAATCCAAACCCCGGTTTCACCAAGGGGTTATGTGTCAACATAAGAATAATTGTGGGATGAAAGGAGGGTTACTCCAAACCGCTACCACATGCCCTTGCAATTGGAAAATGTAAGTAATGTGACGTAATAATGTCACCAAAGGTGATTGGGAATGTTTGGAGATTAACGGTTTGGGATGCACAGATGTGAAATCCTTCGAAGTCCTGAAACTTCGAAGTTCCAAAACTTAGATGCCTGAGGTTCCATAGTGAGTGTCATCCATCGAATGTTAGGTAGACATGGATTTATGATCTGCCCTACTTCTCGAGTTCGATAATCCGAACACATGCATCATTTTCATCAACACATTCATCATTTTACATAAAAAATTATTACAACACATATGCGAACACATGCATCATTTTCATCAAATTTTACATACAACAATGCAAAATGGCCCTTATCAGTCCCTGTCATAGGCATAGAGGGACTATAGCGATCGATAATTCGTTGACTTCATATTAGTTTGTCCTTTGACCACAAATATTTGCATAATATCTATTGTTGGAGCTAGGGAACTAAAAACATTGATTTTTATATAATAAAAAATACCATATATGTAATGATCCGATTGGATAACAGATTGGAGGTCTTATTATTGTCTTCTCTATTACCAATGTTTTATATGTTAGCATATCCAAAAAAAATTATCGTCTACAGTCTCTTTGAATCATATATTTTTCTTATGCATTGCTTGAAGGTGGATTAATGCTAGCATTAGTTCGAATGTTTGTCTTAGCATTTTCTACGAGCTAAATTTATCCCAATGTTTGATATGCTAGCATATCCAAAGTTTGTCCTTTGAATACATTCTCTACTGTTCGAACTATTGTTACATAAATTATAATAAAAAAAAATTATTACGTCAGAGACCTGCCAGTCTGCATTCTTTCTTAAATGTTTACAGACCATTTCTGACAAACTTAAGTGTTTACCTAACAGGCTTCGCAACTTTGAATGTTTACTTAGCAAGCTTGTTACAATACATTTTCTTCCATTTTTTTTTATATGCAATGTTCTTTGTAGTCAATTTGGGCAATATTGTACTTCAACGACATTGTTGGTTCATTGGTTCATGTTTTCTTCTTGCATCTCCACTGATTTCTTATTTGCCTATTGTTGTTATTCTTGTTTCTTTGTTCGTCTTGTTGCAATTTGCACATTTGGGTTTCTCCAACCGCGATTGGAACTAAAAAATTCCTGGTCGACTGGTTGGTGCTTGCTTCTTTGTTCGTTGGATGTTTTTTATTGTTGTTTGATTCGACTTTGCAAGGTTTAGGTCCTGCGGCTACAGTTGGGCCTTCTGGTGCTTCTTAACTGGGTTGTTATTTGTTGCTTACTCTTGTTTTCCTAAGGTTTACAATGTTGGGGTGTTGCATCTACAGTTGGATCTATTATTACCTTGTTTTGTAGTGGGCTCCCCATAAAATACTATTAATATAAAATAACATACAAAATTTTGCAATCGATGTAAATTGCATCTCTTACAACTTCAACCAGAGTTTGTTGGGATCCAACTATATTTCATAGTTGGAGATGCTTTTTCCATGGTTTATGTCTTACTATTGTTTCATATTTATGAGATTAAGTGTTGATGTCTGAGTGATATAGTTATTCTCTCTTTTTTTCTTCTTCTTGTAAACTTTCCCGTTTTTTACCTTTTGTTCTTCCACTCTATTATGCGTTTCTGGTTCTATACTTTCTCACATTTCTGTGCTTGCGGGTTCCCGGTGTGGTGAAATGAAAAATGGTTATCTCCATCTATATCTTCACATCACGATTCCAACCAACCGTCGTTCAGTTTCATACTTACCCAATTTTATGAACGTGGCTTCGCAGGTAGGTGCTATCAAACTATGGTAACTCGTGTTCAGTGTATACATCTTGCACCCAGAACTTTCTTGTTCTACAATTAGACCCCACACTCCTCAAACTCGCAACCCTGTCTCTGCCAATGATGAGTTTGTCTGTCCAACCTGGCTTTCCATACTTAGTCTAGTTTTCAGAGTTTTGTGGGTTCACACCTTCCCGGGTTCAGAAAATTTTAAAAGCATTTGTCACTTCCCTCCATCCCTGCTACCTTCTACCCTTCCCAATGGACATTAATTATTTTTTCAAAAGTGACAACCGACCAAACAGGTTCAAAAATATTGTCTTTAATAAGAGGAAATCTCGAAGACATCTCCCATTAAAATGCATAGACAGGCGAATATTATGGGATCTGGTAATTTCTTTTGCCTCCATTTTGAATTTGCAAAAAAAAAATATTGGCTCTTTTAGTTTTTAAAGGTTTCATCATAGTAACAATGCAATATTGCACTACCTCACTACCATCCACGAACGTGTCATCCACAGAGGCCTTGACGTCATGTCCCTCTTTAATATTGTGCATATGTTAGATGTTGTCAAATTTGAGAATCTGCTCAGATATAAGAATATTAATACGTGATATTAGTCACTATTCAGCACACATATTTGAAAAGATTGGAATTAATAAGTGAAAATATCAAGAGCATCTATCATTAAGACGAATTAACCCAAAATCTATGGAATATCATACTGTCATCCTCCAGTGTTGCTTTTAAATATTTATTTCCATTTCTCTCTATCATCAAAAAGTTGGGCTTTAGGGTGCCTTCGTTCTAATGTTCATGGTCATGGACATGTAAGAAAACTTAGAGATGCCATTGAGGCCCAAATGAAAGAAGAGAGACTGGTTTTATGTGACATGAGCTTTGAGCCAAAAAAAAAACTCTGTTATCCAACAAAAACTCAGACAGGGAAAAAAAAAACAAGTATATTATGGTTGGTGTTCTCCCTATATTTGATGCTTTGGTTGGTTGAAAAGTCTGCCTGGATATATTTTTTTGATCTTCTTTGTTTTCTTCTGGGAGTTGGAATGGATTTTCAGGTCACGTGCAAAATACTCCTTCGTTGAAGTATATAGTTTCTTCCAAAAACACAGATTTGGCAAGTGTATCGAATTCTACAGAGCACAGAAGAATTTGTCTTCGTCGGGGGATTTGCACTTACTGTGGCTTGCAAAATGGCCCGTGATGTTCATAAATGACGTGAAATATCACTCTATTCACGAATGTACCCAGAAGCGGGTAACAAAAATTGTATGGGTGGATAAAACGACATACTAAAACTACACAAGTTTCTATTTAAAATTTTCTTGATCTACTTCTGGGTGTGGTAACAGACTTGAAAGAAAGCAATGTTCTTTGTCAAAGTTTGTTCATTGTCCTCTAGATGTAGTTACAAACTCCACATACAGTCAACTGTCTATCGGTAATGCACTTTTTTTTGTTTTACTACTCCTACGCATATAATTGGATTATGGACTTTGCAACATTTTCTAAGGATTACTTTATACTACCACCTTATACAAGAGGTTTCGCCTGTTCAAGTGAGGATTTGGTTTTTGAAAATCACCTTTTACTACCACCTTCATGTAGTCATCTTATTTCATTCTTTAGAAGAGACCTTAATGTAGTGGTGTGTTTCCAGATTTGTTTCAACCTAATTTCAATCTTCTTGTTGTTTCCCTTGCATTGGATGGGGAAAATGAATTTCTTCTGTTGTAGTTTGTGCGATATTTGACAATAAAAAAAATCCCAATGTTTAATATGCTAGCATATCCAAAATTTTTCCTAAAAATACATTCTCTAGGATATTACTATGGGTGATTACTATGTGTGATTTTTTCTTTATTCTTGCGTGCTTCGAGAGTGTTTGTCATTGTTGCATAAGTAAACAGGCCTGCCACACTTCACGTCCTTCAAGGATGTTAAGTAATCACAAAATTAATATTGTTTGTGCCAATGCAATTGAGCCGTCATCCACTATGGAAATTGAATTAACACTGCAATGTCAGATAATAGATTTATGTCATGTGCCTAATGTCAAGGTCATTATCGCACAGGACACCCAATGTCCAAAGATTTATGGACTCAAACCAACATTGTAGATTTCGTGGGAAAGCAACACTAAATTTGATGTTCTTTGCAGGTCTGACAATTCTACACTTTAATTACTTTGACAATGACATCCCTGCTTGTTCATCGCATTGTCACAGTGCAGTCAGTAGCACTGTTCTCATTTCCACCGCCAATGTCAATGTCTGAGACCGAAGCTATCTAGACTCTGGGGTCACCACCTATGTGGATGCCTAAAGGTGATTGTATGTTGAGTCTCTTTCTGCATCCAAAGGTTGCTCAACACTATTTGACATAGAAATTGACTGTCTGTTAATTATGTTACAACTTTGGCATAAAACGTTTTGTAATTTCAAAATATCGATTCAAACACCCATACATTTTCTCATGTTGGTTGGTATCCAATTTTATAATTTCCTACTGAGTGTATTCAGGCATGGAGTAATATTTGGCGTCACCTCCAAACATTCCAAACCTTTCTGTGGGCCACCATGTCTGCCACCCCTACGACGAAATATATATTCTGATGCGATCTGCAGCATTTGATACACTTGCCAAAACTGTGCTATCAGAAGAAGTCATGTACTTAAATAGAAGAAAATTTTGCAGTTGGCTTGGAAATTCCTTCTAATTTCCTGTAATAAAATAAATAAGTTCAACATACAAATCTTTAGGCAGGATTTTCATTCAAACAGATGATCGAATACAGAGAGAATAGGAGTCACAACATACTTGAATTTTTTTTCTGTCTCAGTTTTTTTTGCCTAACATGATTTGTTTCCCCCATAACTGACGTCACATAAAATGACTCCCTCGACTTTGAATTGGGCCTGAATCATATTTATAAGTTGTCTCGAATGTCAATGGTTAGGAACATTACAAGGAAGGCACCTTAAACTCCAATTTTTCGATGGCAGAGGGAAATTAATACTTAACAAAGAATGGAATGTTGAATAATCAGCCAATGAAGTAGGCCATATCTAGAAGAGACAAGATATTCAAAAAACTGGGATAGATCTAGTTGGTAGAACCAATTAAGTCCAAGACCCGAAATTGATATTCAACTTGTTGTTTTTTACGAATCAAGGATTTGATCGTCAAGAATACTGTCAACAAGCTTCATTATTGTACATATTTTTTATTGGTTGGCGGCAGTCCAAATCGTAATGATTGTGGCAAATAATGTCATCTATATTTTGTAACCCATCCTATTTGAATATAGAATATTTGCGGTTTTATTTTTTTTATGGTGTTTTCCAATCTTTGGTATTACTTTTCATTTTATTTTGTACCTTTTTTCTATGTGTTGTTAAACATGGACAGCAAGCTTTTCTTTTTGTTGTCCAATACTTCAATTTAAATAAAGGATACTTTGTTTGTTCCTTACATTTTACATGGAAGAATAATTTTTCATAGCCCATACTTATGTGGCGTTGTCCCTATACTTAAAGAAAGAAATTGGAGGACACGTCTTGCTTTCACTCTTCGGGTTCCGTAAATAGAATGAATTAATGACTTACAACAAGGAAACTCAAGTGTTGATGCCATGTTCATGTTCAATATCTTGCATATATTGCAGCTTCTTCTATTTGATAATATCTGTGCATATTTGCTAATATGAGTACTATTGGAATAAATATAAAAACTTGTCGAAAACATTGGCATTAATAAATGAAAAAATGGATTTTCTACTGTTAGATACTTATCCCTTTTCCCCTTTTATTCTTCCCATCCATTATCACTTTATGGTTATATACTTAGTCATATTTCTATGATCGTGGGTTACAGGGTTGGCAGGATGACATATCTTCATCTCCATCTATATCCTCACATGACGAATCCAGTCGATCGTTGTTCCTTTCCATAATTAGTCAATTTTATGGCCGCGCTTGTCGGGTTGGCGCATACAAACTCGCCTTTTCTTCTTCACATCCATTATCTCTTTATGGTTATATAATTAGTCACCTTTCTATGATATATGGTTCCGAGGTTGGCGGGCTAACATATATTCATCTCGATCTATATCCTCACATGACGAATCTGACCAACCGTTGCTCCTTTCCATACTTAGCCAATTTTATGTCCATGGTTGCCAGGTTGGCACTTACGAACTCAATTTCTTATTGTTTTGTGATATATATCTTGCACTTAAAACCTTCATGATCTACAATTCCACCGCAGTATCCTCGCATACATTAAATTCACTCAAAGTATATGTCGATTCCTTCCTTCCCCACCAACTTCACATCCTTCCTAATATAAATTAACTATGCTCTTACTAGTGACAACTGAACACACTAGTACGAAATAATTGGCACCTGGTCCTCCGCCATATACAAATTGACTATCGGACTCCAACATCGTTATTTGGCCATTGAGGCTTCGCATCTTCTAGGGAAACCTTGTCACCCTATTTTGGATCCTCACATTGGCGGGTTCACGAAATCTCCAACTCCTAGTCATTGTTTCCTGTTCTGTCCATCCTCGTACTTCTTTCCAAATATGCAACACCAAAGGTTTAATACTAAAACAACATTATGCAACAACCGTAAATATTGTCATTAATAAGAAAAAGTCTCGAGAACCAAAAATCCCTAAAGAACTTGTCCAGAAACATGCAAAGAAGATCTTGCCAGGTAATGGAAAAGCTATTAAAAAATTCAATATATTAGCGAAAACAAGTCCTGGACAACATTTCCATGTTCCATACTAGGACACTTTTTCGATTGCGGGTTCGTGGATTGACGGCCTCAAAATTGTGTTTTGAATGTTCCGTGAGTTGCAAACAATGCTTGGAGTTCCGCAATATACAATTTGTCCGCAAGAATGTATAAAAACACTTAATTTTTCTCTTTTCCCCACCTCTATTATCCCTTTTTGGTTCTATATTTAGTCGCAACTATATGATCACGGCCTCATGGATTCACAAATTGGCAACTCTTTATCTATATCTTCACACCATGAGCCTAACCGACCGTGGTCCCTTTCAATACTTAGTCATCTATCTAATCACCAGGTCTCGAGTTTGTGGTATCCAACACTTATGTCCCCTATTCCATCATATACATCTTGCACCCAAAGAACTTTCATGATCTGCAATCTATTCCTCTACTAGTGAGAACTCACCAGGGGTTCGAAAGGATTGGCATTAATAAACAAACAGTAGATGTTCTTCTGTGAGATACTTAGCCTTTTTCCCTTGTCTTCTTCTAGTGTATTATCGCTTTCTTGTTATATACTTAGTCGCCTTTCTATGATCGCGGGTTCCATCGTTGTCAGGCTAACATATCTTCATCTCCATCTATATCCTCACATGAAAAATCTGACTGACCATTGTTCCTTTCCATACTTAGCCAATTTTATGCCCGCGGTTACCGGGTTTCTAAAACAGCACCATGCAACAACCATAAAGATCATCATTAATAAGAAAAAGTCTCGAGAACCAACCATCCCTACAGAACTTGTCTAGAAACATGCAAAGAAGATCTTGCCAGGTAATGGCTAAGCTATTACAATTTTCAATATATTAGCGAAAACAAGTCCCAGCCAGCGTTTCCATGTTCCATACTTGGAAACTTTTTCGAGTGTGGGTTCCTAGATTGACGTCCTCAAAATTGTGTTTCCAATCTTCCACGAGTTGCAAACAGTGCCCAGAGTTTCTCAATATACAATTTGTCACGGGAATGTATAAATACTCTTAATTTTTCTCTTTTCCCCCCCTCTATTATCCTTTTGTGGTTCTATATTTAGTCACAACTATATGATCACAGCCTCATGGATTCACAACTTGGCAACTCTTTATCTATATATTCACACCATGAGCCCAACCAACCGCGATCCCTTTCAATACTTATCCAATTATCTAATCATCGGGTCCCAGGTTTTTGGTATCCAACACTTATGTCCCTTGTTCTGTCATATACATCTTGCACCCAAATAAATTTCGTGATCTGTAATTTATGCCTTTACTAGTGAGAACTCACCAGGGGTTCGAAAGGATTGGCATTAATAAACAAACAATAGATGTTCTTTTGTGAGATACTTATCCCTTTTTCCCTTGTCTTCTTCCCGTGTATTATCATTTTCTAGTTATATACTTAGTCACCTTTTTATGATCGCGGGTTCCAGCATTGGCGGGCTGACATATCTTCATTTCCATCTATATCCTCACATGTTGAATCCAACCGACCATTGTTCCTTTCCATAATTAGCCAATTTTATGCCCACAGTTGTCGAGATGACACTTTTGAACTCTACTGCTTCTTGTTCCGTGATATACATCTTACACTCAAAATTTTCATGATCTACAATTCCATTGTGGACTACTTATCCCTTTTTCCCTTTTCTTCTTCTCGTGTATTATCGCTTTCTAGTTATATACTTAGTTGGCTTTCTATGATCACGGGTTCCAGTGTTGACGGGCTGACATATCTTCATCTCCATCTATATCCTCACATGACGAATCTGACCGACCATTGTTCCTTTCCATACTTAGCCAATTTTATGTCCGTGGTTGTCAGGTTGGCACTTTCGAACTCTACTACTTCTTGTTCCGTGATATACATCTTGCACTCAAAACTTCTGTGATCTGCAATTCCACCACAGACTCCTCGAACTCGCAAGCTTCACTCTACCATGGTTCACAAATGTTTCAAAGTATCTTTCTCTTCCTTCCATCCCCACTAACTCCCCGTCCTTCCTAATATACATTAGTTATGCTCTTACTAGTGACAAATGGACACACTGATACGAAACAGTTGGCATCCGACCCTCCACAATATACAAATTGACTACCAAATTCCTACATCCTCCCCTTTTCCGTGTTACATATTACGCATTCAAATGTTCTGAGAGATACAATTTGACCGTCGGGGTCTCACTTCTTCTGGGGAGACCTTATAAGCCTATTTTGGATCCTCGTGTTGACGGGTTCACAAAATCTCCAATTCTTATTCTGGTTCCAGCGTTGGCGGGCTGACATATCTTCATCTCCATCTATATCCTCACATGATGAATCCGACCGACCAATGTTCCTTTCCATACGTAACCAATTTTATGGTTGCGTTTGTCGAGTTGGCACTTTCAAACTCTGCTGCTTCATGTTCCATGATATACATATTGCACTCAAAACTTTCGTGATCTACAATTCCACCATGGACCCCTCGAACTCGCAAGCTTCACTCTACCATAGTTCACAAATGTTTCAAAGTATTTTTTGTTGTCTTCCATCCCCACTAACTTCATGTCCTTCCTAATATACATTAGTTATTATCTTATTAGTAACAACTGAACACACTGGTACGAAACAGTTGGCATCCGACCCTCCGCAATATACAAATTGACTACCAGATTCTGACATCGTCCCCTCTTCCGTGTTACATATTATGCATTCAAATGTTTCGAGCGATACAATTTGACCGTCGGGACCTCACATCTTCTAGGAAGACCTTGTCAGCCTATTTTGGATCCTCGTGTTGACGGGTTCACAAAATCTCCAATTCTTAGTCACTATTTTGGGTTGGCACTTTCGAACTTTGTTGCTTCTTGTTCCGTGATATACATCTTGCACTCAAACTTTTTGTGATCTACAATTCCACCGTAGACTCCTTATCCCTTTTTCCCTTTTCTTCTTCCCGTGTATTATCGCTTTCTAGTTATATACTTAGTCGTCTTTCTATGATTGTGATTTCCAGCGTTGGTCGGCTAACATATCTTCATCTCCATCTATATCCTCACATGACGAATCCGACCGACCGTTGTTCCTTTCCATACTAAGCCAATTTTATGGCTATAGTTGTCGGGTTGGTGCTTTCGAACTCTACTGCTTCTTGTTCCCAGATATACATCTTGCACTCAAAACTTTCATGATCTACAATTCCACCGTGGACTCCTCGAACTCCCAAGCTTCACTCTACCATGGTTCACAAATGTTTCAAAGTATCTATCCCTGCCTTCCATCCCTAGTAACTTCAATTCCTTCCTAATATACATTAGTTATGCTCTTACTAATGGCCACTAAACACACTAGTACGAAACAGTTGGCATCTGGCCCTCCACAATATACAAAGTGACTACCGGATTCTGACATCGTCCCCTCTTCCATGTCACAGATTATGCATCCAAATGTTCTGAGCGATGCAATTTGACTGTTGGGGCCTCACATCTTCTGGGGAGACCTTCTCACCCTATTTTGGATCCTTGTGTTGACAGGTTCATGAAATCTCCAATTCTTAGTCATTGTTTCATGTTCCGTCCATCCTCATACTTATCTCCAAATATACAAAACCAAAGGTTTAATACTAAAACGCCATCATGAAACAACCATAAGGATCGTCATTAATAAGCCAAAGTCTCGAGGACTAACCATCCCTGCAAAAATTCTCAATAAACATGCAAAGAAGATCTTGTCAGCTAAAATTTCAATATATTAGCGAAAACAACTCTGGGCCAGCGTTTCCCTATTCCATAGTTGGACACTTTTTCGATTGTGGGCTCCCCGATTGATGGCCTCAAAATTGTGTTTGGAATATTCTATAACTTGCAAACAGTTCCCAGAGTTCCGCAATATACAATTTGTCTGGTGGAATGCCCCGTCACGAGCCCAACCATCTGTCGTTCCTTTCAATACTTAGCCTCAAGTTGGTTTTATTTCCATGACATTGTACATTTATTGTGTATCCCTGTTTCATACTTAGACATTTTTTCGATTGCAGGTTCCTGGACTGGTGAGCTAAGGATTATGTTTCCAATGTTCCATGACTAGCAAGCAGTACTCGGAGCTCTACGATATACAGTTTGTCCATAGGAAAGGATCATCATGCCCGAGAGATACAATTTGACCCTCGGGCCCTCACCTCTATTGGATGTATCTTGTATCCCTATTTCGAAGCATTGCCAACCGCTTTCAATAATTATCCATTCCTTACTTGTTGTTCTCTGTCCTCGCCACCTTCCTACTATTTGGAAATGCAATTGGTAATATTTAATGCTAGAACTTCATTGTGCATTAAACTTAAACATGTCATTAATGACCATTGTTGGGGCTAAATATATGCACTATCAATTCCCACATTTAATTATCAATTGGGGCTCGTAAGCTTCAAGGTGCAGACGCAGGAAACACAGGATTAAAGCCTAGTCTAGCTTAATCTAAAGTCGAGAAAACAATCTTCAAACCCACACTACAATAAATTAACACTAAGGAATCATCATTGGGATGTAGGAATACTTAGTGCTATAAAGGCTTAGATCACAGTCTTTCAGGCACTCGGGGTGATGTTTGTGTGATTAATCATGAGTAGCTTACTCAAGTCTTCTGTCCTTCAATGATTATTTCCTATAGTGGATCCACACTTAAATGCAATAAAAGAAACAAGCAAACGGAAATGAAATTCACAATAGAAACTAACACCTTAGGAAGAATTCCAATGCAGGGAGGCCATGTCTCATGAGTTAGACCTTTAATCTGTCTGTTGGTGTTTGAAGCTACAAGTTTGCAATAAGAAGCCAAACAAAATGAAATACTAAAACAAAACTATGTGATCAACAATTTATTGCAAAGATCTATCCTAAAATGGGAAGATTAAATTCTATCCTACAAAATGATAACAAAACCATTCATTAAGAACAAAAATAAGAGAGGAAATTAGTGCAAAAATAAGTGTAGACTAGTACAAAGCAATGAAAAAACAAAATTGACTAAGAACAAAAATAATTCTTAAAGCAATCCAAACTTAAACTTTAGAAATATCAAGAAAATGTAAAATCACACATCCTAAACTTGAGATCTCTCCTCAACTAAATACATCAAACATAATGAAGAAGTTTGGTGAAGAATGAGCTAAAATGTAGAAATATAAAAACAAATGAAATGCTTATGAAATGAGATGCAAGTGTCAATTCTATATTAAAGAGGATTGGATGTAAAACAGTTTAAAAATGAACATTCTTTGGAAGTCAAATCTTCAATATAAAAGTTAACAAAGAATGTTTAAAAGGAATGATGTATGCATAGAGCACGAGTGATTGAATGTAAATAAAGAAAGTGAAATGGAACCTTGTGTTGATAGTCGTTTGGATTGTAAGACTTAGGCATATTCAACCACACGAGGAGAGAAGGAGTAGTGAAAGGAAATGGATGAGTCCTCTATGCAACGAAATGTTATGTGACAATGTATCAATTATGAGTGCAGAAAATGAAGGAAGAATGTGCACACTGTCTTTTTCTTTCCTCTTAAATAATACATGCAGAATTAATTATGTGTTTTTGTGTGTTTTTCTTTTAAAGAATTAATTTGAATACTCAACTGAATACTAATGCTATGTTGAATAGATTTTGACACAGTTAAAAAATGCAATGAGGGTTTTGGAACGAGGTTTGAAAGAGACACTTCAATAAGTAAAGTGAGGCAAATAAGAGAGTGATTAATGGAATTGAATGGACGATTGAAATAGGTGTGATAGTGGATAAGAGGGTTGAGATTAAAGCAAGTCATGGGGCAGAATTTCACTGATCAAATGAGCGTTAAATACAAAGATAGAGCATTACAAAAAACATGTGGATTGAAAGCATATAAAAAGGAATACATTCTAAATTGAATGTAGTATGATGATGTCTTGAGTGGGAGAGTATTAATTTGAGTTTTCTAATGAAAACCAATTGCAAAATAAAACAAAATTGCATAATAGAAGCACACAATGTATGGAAATTAAATCAATCAAATTCATAAACTAATTAATAGAATAAATAACAACAGGGACATACCTAGATCGAGGGGCCCTACCCAAACTAGGCATGCTCCTGAAAGACTAATTCAGATATGAAAGATGCAGGATGTCTTCAACAACCAATAATTTTCATTTTATAAAAATATCAGCTCCTTGATTACAAAGCAATAGCTCCACACTTTCTCATATAATATCAAACCTCTTACTTACAAAAACTTCATGAAAACTAATTGGCTCCTTCTCATAGCCCTATGAGGCTTATTTATACATGAATAATCATTGAGGAGTGGATAGGATTGAATCCCAATGCTCAGATTTCAAATATTACATTTTCAGATAAAATCCTCAAAAATCTAGGATTTATTGCAATTTGGGCAGATTCGAGTTATGGATCCACCGATATCTTCCCAACGAATTCGAAATTTAGAAAATGGTTTTTGGGTTTTGTAGCTGGATGATATTTGTAAAAACATATTTTTCATTTTTGCAATATATGCTCCCATGTGCACGGACATCAAGGTGCAAGTTGGCAGTTTGAGTTTTGTTGCTAATTTTGGCAGAATCATTCCCCCTAAGTTGGAGGTCCACACGTGCGATATGGATGAATTTGGTCTCATGTGTCTGCATGAAAACATCATTCTAGACAAAACCCATGTACCCGATTTTCCTCTAGAAGCTTTCCAAAATTTTGAATTATTTCTAGTACCAGATTGTTGTTGATGTTGGTACCGGATGACCTAGAGCATTCTGGTACCGGATGGTTTCTGGAACATTCTAGTACTGGATGTGTTGAATTGTAAGTACCCAATTATATGGAGTGTGAGTACCATATGCCATGGAGTGTGGGTACTGGATGACATGGAGTGTGAGTACCAGATGACTTGTAGAACCTTCCGATACCGGATGACTTGGAGTAATGAATGAGCGCAGTATTGGTACCAGAGGAAATGAGTACTAGATGACATGGAGTATGGGTACCATATGAGTTTTCAGGTACCGGTTGACGGTAGAACCTCCTGGTACCGGATGACTTGGAGTACCGAATGACTTGCAATGCGAGTACCAGAACAAGAACAGTACATGTATCAGAACATGGACAGTGCATATACCAGAACTTGAACAATACAGAATATTTTGCTCAGACATGTAAACATAGCATTAAACCATCATCAACAAAACTATTGTATAATCATCCTTATAATCACTAAAAATATGGAAAATTGTGTATTAACCACATAGGGTGAATAACAAGAGATAATGGAGGTTTATGGTGTAATTAGGGATATATTAGTGACAAAATGAAAGGAGAAGGTGTAATGATGAGTGTATTTTTATGGTGGAAAGTATGACAAAACTGGAGCTCAACAACCATCCTCTCTTTCGTGGTACACATTTTGCATTCAAGTCCCAAAACATACAATTTGACCTTCAGGAAGTCACATCTCCTAGGGAACCATTGTTGCCCTGATTCTGAGGCTCGTCCAATGGCTTTCCATACTTTCCCATTTCATGGAATCTCTTTCGCGGTTGCTCAGGTTGGCAGGTTCATGAAATCTCCAATTCTTAGGAATGGTTTACTGTGCCCGACCAAGGTTTACTGCCAATAGTTCATCATGCAACATCCGTACTGACTGCCATTAAAAATCAAAAGCGTAGATGAGACAATGAAATTTAATTAAAGATCGACTCATAGAATTTAAATTAATTTATCTTCTCTTATTTTCTCTTTATGGGATATATATTACAAGTTTCAATATATTAGCGAAAACGAATCCACCCAGCCGTTTCTCTATTCCATACTTTAGCCACTTTTTTTCGATTGCGAGTTCCTAGATAAGTAGGCTCACATTTTCACTTCCATTGATCTGTGTCCTGCAAACATTACCTGGACTTCCGCGATATACAAATTTCCCTCTGGACTATCCTATCATACCCTCTTCGGTGTTATGCGTATTGCACTCAAAAAGTTCTAAGACATACAATTTGACCCTCGCGCCCTCACCTCGAACAGTTGTACCTTGTAACCCTATTTTGAAGCTTCTTTTTCTTGTCTCTGCGACCTCCATACTTCTTTATTAATATGCAATTAGAAACCTTTCATACTAACAACTCACCATGTAGGAACCTTCAACATTGTCATTAATGAGTGAAACGCTCAAGGAGATCTCCCATTATTACGCATTAAACCAAGATCTGCGGAGAGTTATATTGTCCCTTCCGATTGCTCATATCAAACATGGGTCATCACATTGGCCCGTTCAAGAAATCTACAATGATTAATCACTCATTATCGTATCCGCCATGTTCACACTTCCATGTATGCAATTACTAGTCTTTAATGTTAACAGTGCATCATGCAACAACCGTCGAAATTGTCATTAATGAGCAAAAGTCTCGAGGAGATCTCCCATTCACACACATTGGACCAATATTTGCAGAATGTTATATTATCCCTTCCAAATTTTCATTTCATTCGTCGTCTGAAGCAAACAAACATTCTTGTAAACTTATGGCAGCAGGTCAACAACAGTTTTGTGGAGATACAGTAAATATCTTCAGACATCGGGATCAAAACTTCTAGTGGTCTAGGGCATACTTTTACTATTCATCTCATTCCACCCATAACGAAGTGATTTGGACCTTTGGAAGCTCGTTCAGGCTGCATCCCTAAGGTTTTTGACTGTAAGGAGGTGGTCTTTTGGTGCACCGAAAAATATATTCCAATCCAAAGAATTATTCCACTATGCGATCATTCTCATGTTTCTTTGTCACCTTAGGTCTTCCGCAAGATGTTAAAATTGTCAGAGCCAAAATTGAACTTCAGAGGACAAGACTGCAAGCAGTTCCTAGAAAAACATGATAATGGGTTGGACATCTTAGTCGAGTTCCTCGAAGACCCGTCAATAGTTCATGAAAATATCACAAAGTTTCAGGTAAGTTCCTTTAGAAATCCATTCTAGGAAATTTCTTGGTTGTTTACAAGAATAACGGGACATGCATCCACGGCAAGCATTTCCCATATAATTATTTATATTGTGTACTTCATAGTCAAGGAACAATTCATTTTTGATTGGGGGAAGCTAATTTCCATTGAAATATGTTCCTAGTTGTCACGATTCAAAGAATCGAATAAATTTTATATGTCATCCTACTTGATTTTCGCAATAGTGCATTGTTGTATGTTTCCAAAACTATCTCTTTCCAAGAAAATAAACTGTGGATTCGACCTAGTAACATTCTAGTATCAGGCCCTATGGAAGCACAAGGCCTCCCATTATTTTTATGAAGTCTTTAATGACTTTGTCCCAATTTTCAAAGATTTATTGTTAGGGAAGGATGCTTCATGAATGTTTAGCCAGGCAACCAAGTTTTTGAACAGGAAGGGCACACTTGAACAAAAGGAAAATCATAGTGTACTAATGGCCTTTGGCTCCAAGGAAAATCATGCTTTCCTTCCATGCCACATCACAGACAAGATGTTTGTTGCAGAAATAGCAAGGCAATACAACCACTGGTTGCATTTTTTTCCATGACAAGAACAAAAATAGTTCATTCCTCTACCCTGGAAAGTCAAGGACTTCTTGTGCAGAAACATCAACAATATTGACAAATTCGTAGGCCATTTCAATAAATTGAACCTAACATATGATAAAAGGCTAAAAGTGTTTGTCCCTAATGGGATTTTTCGAGAACATTTACTAGCAGTTGGATTTAGAAGCTCTTTTATCCATAGACACCTAACTGAAGACAGGGACAATGATGACAACAATCCTGCTTCTGGCAATTGTGATGTAGAGACATTGCAAAGCACGATTGAATTGTACAGACAACAGGGAAAATTATTTGGTTAGAAGAGTGCCCAATCCCCCGCCAACACTCCCAAGAGCATGGCATCATGGAGCATCGTTTCAATGGCCCACCCCAGTAAGAAAGCAACCCAGAAATTTTCAAATGAAGGAGGAGATAATAACCCTCCTTGCATAAAAATTGATAGTTCTCACAAAATTCCACTGATGAAGAAGAGAAAAAACAATGTAGGGCAAGCGGACGAACCCGAAATTGAAATTCAATTTTTGCAACTTGAAATTGAAACTGAGCACATGCACAAAGTTGGTCCATCCGCAATGGAAATAGTTAAGACCGAATTTTTTTATGAAGATGAATCCTTCGTATTCCAGAGCATTTTTTTTACAACCAATATAAAAATATGGTCATTGAAAAGAGAGATGTAACAAATAGGAAAGGAAAATCTCACACAGAGATTAACTTTAGGAAAATGCGATTGTCCCAAATCTCCTTATTTCACCATGTAACCGATGATGCTCTTGATGATTCCATTGGAGGAATTGAAACAAAGAATGCTAGACTGAAAGACCGCGTCAAGGAATTTGAGGAGGCTTTCATTGCTACCCCAGAGTTTGTCAGCCCTTTAGCAAAAAATGTGCCTTCTACCACTGTAGCCAATACAAAAGTATCCTCTACCCTCATTGCATCGTCTAGATCCCTTGTATAGAATAACATCAAAAAAAGAACGCAACTAGTTACTGAAGCCTGTGAAACATCACAAAATATAGCTTCCTTCCAAAAGAGGGCAAATGATTTGCTTGAACATTTGCAGGTGAATTTAAAAAATGATCAATGTTTCTGTGAACAGATGTTGACCCCTTTTTCTAACCATGCCATCAACACCTTGGATCTGAAAAGAAGACAAGAGAATCACCCCTCACCAAAGCGGACCAAAAAAGTAAAAGCATGCTGGCAAAAGAAAGTTAATAACCTGGAGCTCATTGTCGAATCATGTAAACAAACCATATTAGAAAAGGAAGAATTATTCACAAACCTGATCCAAATAGACGTAGCCAGAAGTACCAACGAGGTTCAAGACCCCAACTTAATTCTCAAATCCTTGTCAATGACCAAAGAAGCCTTTGATGAACAACTTGATATTTTAAAGGGGTTGTCTTTCGAAAAGTTTTACGTCATACTGGACTATTCGGCACAAAATGAAGAAATTGAATAGAGTCTGCATAGTATTTCAATGGATCTAAGGAAATTAGAAAATGAACTTTTCGACATAGAAATCTGGGATGAAATCAACGTGGCCCCCATGAGAAGCTACATTGAAGAATGGTTCCAACAGAGAATGGACAACCTCATCCAGGAAGGGAAACAACCAGTTGACACCACAGTGATCGTTGACGACAGCAAAAAAAATGCATCGGCTTCATAGTAAGTCTATACTATCATCTTGTTTTGTTTATCAATCTAGTTATTATACCTCTTTGAATAGAAAACTTTAACCAAATGCTCATAACTTCCAATTTCTTCTTTTCAGGTCTTTCTCTCTACCCTCGCACACTTCTTCTTTCTACATTCCTAATTCTTGTACTTATTTATTTTTATGGTCTACGGGAGCCCCAATCCTAGTCTATATGACATACGCATTTAAATTTCCAAAAATATGGAACAGATTCCATAAATATGTAACAGACATTATTAATTTTTGATAAATTTCAAAGAAAACTAATTCAAGAATGCTAAATTTTTTGTGTCCAAGAACCTTTGTTGCAAGACATTATTAGTATTCTATTGTATTTGAATGTTTAATGTTTATGCTTCAGAAATACCTTTGTTGCAAGACATTATTATTATTTATTGTGTTTGAATGTTTGGAACAGAAATAGAAATATGGAACAGATTCCAGAAATATTTTTTTAATAAATTTCAAAGAAAACTAATTCGAGAATGGTAAATTTTTTGTGTCCATGAACCTTTGTTGCAAGACATTCAAAGACCAACATCATAGCACTTTTTTAAATGTTAAATCTTTCCTGTACTATCAAAAAAATTGTATATGTTACACACATACTTCGAATTTTTTTTTAGTGTTGTTATCTACAACATTTTCATACCTACTCATCTTCAAATACTTTTAGTGTTGTTATCTGCAACATTTTCATGCCTACTCATCTTCAAATACTTTGGAAGATCTTGGAACCATTTCATTTAATTTTACTTTAATGTATTTTACTTTTATGCCTATTCTGTTGTATTTGAATTTTTAATATCTATGCTTCAAAAATATGGAACAGATCCAACCTTTTGTTTAATATTCTATTGTATTTGAATTTTTATTGTCTATGCTTCTTGGTCCTTTTTACCAGGAACCTTTGTTGCAAATCATTTAGACATAAGTTTTCTAAGTACCATGTTTAAACTATATACACCCCACAAAGTCATTCTCTGCATGGATATCACATGTACTTCAACTTGCTTCCCACGTGTCTATACTCGGTCACGCCATAGCAGTGCATTTATTCACATTCCAACCTGGTAGGGACTACGCTGCCATGCAACACTTGTTGTAATAGTGTACATATAAAGTAGTCATGTTCTGCAACTCGAACTCTTAAACTTCAAATAATTTGAACAATAAACTAACTCATTTGAATTTACATGTCACTTAATTCTTTGAAATTGCATATAGATGATACTCAAATATGTGCATTTATTTTACAAGTGTCAAGGAGTCTAAACAAATGGTGTAGGTAATGATACGTTACCCAGCCTTACATATGAACCATAAACATGTGAAGTATTCCATGCATTAATCTAGACCAAAGAAAACATAAAATATGAACCTATGTGTTAGTAAAATTAAACCACAAGAAGCATAACAACCACAATTCTAATATTCAAATATCATTGCCATGTCACTAAATGCCAAGTAAAACTAGCATATCATATGCTAACATTGTTTTCAACCCAATAACAAATCAATGTGCCAATTAATGTTAATAAAGAACAAGAGGTGGGACCCATAAATTACCTAGAGGAGATCAGGCCAGGGCTAGATGAGTCATGATCATGATATGATCAATTTTGGTCTTCAAGTTTGGTTTAGAAGTGTTGAAAGGTACACATTTCAATTAAATCTGAATAAACATATTATAATCAAATTCAGTGACCATTTTAAGGGTCATTAGGTCACTAAGTAAGAAGCATATTATTTAGCACATGGCTTGATTTGCAGGTTCAATAGTTTGTGCTTTACACTAAAATAGATAGATTTAAAATTGATAGGAGTCTCAAAGATCTTCTTAAAGAAGACAATGACTATATATTCACTAGTGTAAGGTTTTTTCACCTTAGAGTTTGTTATCAAAAGAGAGAGATCTCTTGAGGATCTTCTTAAAGAACACAATGACTATATATTCACTAGCGTAAGGTTTCTTCATCTTAGAGTTTGTTATCAAAATGGATAGAACGCAAGTTGTTAGTGGAGGGAACTAGTCTCTTTGTGAATTCATGATTCCATGGATTCATCCCATTTATGAAATGTTTATTAAAGGTCTTTCTCTAGGTTAACCTTTTAGAATATTGGGGTTACTAAACTCTACAAGATATTGGTAATTTTGGGGGTAATTATTATTTTATCTTCACAAAATAGTACTAATGTTTACAACACTTATGTTCAAATATTTGTTTATATCAATTTAAGCAAAAATGATTCTTGACCAAATAACACTAGATAATTGAGATTAAAAATGGACATAACTTTTGGACTATAAAAAACATTGGCATTTTGATGTAGATTATGTTTTAATAATGGACAATGGACATGTTCTGAACTTATGTCTAAAGGCATAATCTTGATAGACTACCAAATGGATAAATAGGAAGCCTTCCTTTTGGAAAAATTCAAAGTTGGCTCTCCATTAGGTAGTAGAAGCAAACAAGAGCTTAAAGAAATCTATCCTCATAGCTCCAACAAATGCATTGCTCAATCTTTGGAGGTGGGTTATAAAGACACAATACAACCATGATTCTAAAGAAAACTCCCCTTCCATTAGTCTCGTTGTAAGAAGACTCCTCGAAGAAGGGGAAGAGAACACATGAATAGGATTTTTCAAAGTAAGAAAGGAACCCAATTTGTGTGGCTTCACTTAATGTGGAAAAATAGTTACTAATAATAGAAACTCCAACAACTTCCAATCAAATGGTTAATTAAATTGAAAAAAAAGAACGACAATGAAAAATGTGATTTTTGACTAATTTTATTTTTTTTAATTAAAAGAATATTTTGCCATCGTTATATGTCAATTAAGTTAAAATGTAACCTTTAACAAATATATCGAAAAAATTAGTCACTTTGATAAAAATAAATTCATTATAGATTATAACTCACAATTCTAAATCACCCTTAAAATCCTTGCACTATATTTGAAGGATCACTAATTTGTATATTTTTATAAATGTTTTGTAGGAATAATATAATTGTTGTGACCTTTACTTCTAGAAAACAAAGCA
>ML780855.1:709239-734407 GCA_009831015.1 Picea engelmannii | reverse complement strand
AACATGAAGAGCATCTTAGACTTGTGCTGCAAGTGCTAAGAGAGCATCAGCTCTATGCTAAATTCAGCAAGTGTGACTTCTTCCAGAAGCAAATACACTACTTGGGACATGTTCTGTCCAAGGAAGGGGTAGCAGTAGATCCTAACAAGATCAGGTCTATCATGGAATGGCCTACCCCAAAGGATGTCTCAGACATCAGATCCTTTATGGGATTGGCGGGGTACTATAGAAGATTTATAAAATATTTCTCCAAGATTGGTTGTCCAATCACTGCCCTCCAGAAGAAGGGAACAACATTTTTGTGGACACAGCAATGCGAAGAAAGATTTCAAACCTTGAAACATCTACTAACCCATGCACCTGTGTTGAAAATCGTTGACCCAGAAGCTGACTTCCTTGTGTGCATAGATACCTGTAAAGAAGGGCTCGAAGGAGTCCTTATGCAGGAAGGAAAGGTGATCTGCTATGAATCCCGAAAACTAAATGAACATGAGGTCAACTATGTAACTCATGATCTAGAATTGGTTGTCGTAGTGCATGCCTTAAAAATGTGGAGGCATTACCTCCTGGGAAGGAAATTTGTTCTTATGACAGACCACTGTGGATTACGGTATTTGTTTGATCAACCCAAGCTCAATACTAGACAAGATAGATGGATGGCCCTCCTTAGCAAATTTGATTTTGAAATCAAACACATCAAAGGGAAGGAGAATAGGGTGGTTGATGCCCTCAGCAGAAGCATGAGAACGATTCACCTGGCAGCGGTGAGTACCTGCGAGACAGATGTCAAGGATAGAGTCAAGAAGACACAAGAAACAGATCCCTTCATCCGAAATGTGACCCTGTACCTACAGCAAGAACCCGCTGGAGCAAAATATGAAGACTATCAGATGACCGAAGGAGGTCTGCTCACCTACAAAGATAGACTGTACATTCCCAATTGTGAAGACTTGAAGAGGTTCATCATGGATGAACTACATAAAAGACCCTACACTGGTCACCCAGGATACCAGAAAATGATTACTGCCACCCGAAAACAATTCTACTAGTCGGGATTGAAGAAGGATGTAGCCAAATATTTCGCCCAATGCATAGAATGCCAACAAGTTAAAGCAGAACATCGACACCCAGTAGGACTATTACACCCTTTACCCATCCCAGAATGGAAATGGGAAACCATCTCCATGGATTTTATCACTGGATTACCAACTTCGACCAAACAAAATGACGCCATTATGGTGGTGGTGGATAAACTGAGCAAGTCTGCTCATTTCATCCCCATCAAATCGACCTGCAAGGCAATAGATATCGCACAGGTATTCATGAAAGAGGTGTTCCGACTGCACGGCATGCCGAGAGAGATAATATCTGACAGAGACACAAAATTCACTTCCAAATTCTGGAAATCATTGATGGCGGGTTTAGAAACCAAATTGTTGTTTAGTACCGCTTATCACCCTCAAACCGATGGATAGACAGAGAGAGTAAATCAGATATTAGAAGATATGTTAAGGATGCATGTGATGCATCAACCTAGGAAATAGGAAGACTACCTGCCATTGGTAGAATTTGCCTACAACAACGGCTACCAAGCGTCCTTAAAGATGAGTCCATTCGAGGTCCTCTATGGTAGACAGTGTAATACTCCAGTCAGCTAGAGTAATCCTGTAAATAGGATTTCTTTTGGACCCAACATGTTGAAAGAAATGGAACAGCAAGTGACTCAGATAAAACAAAATCTGAAGGCCGCTCAAAGTCGACAGAAAAGCTACGCTGATCAAAAGAGAACTCCAAGAGAGTTCAAAACAGGATACCATGTATATCTCAGAATTAAGCCCAGAAGGAGCTCCCTGAAAATGGGAGCTTGTGCCAAATTGGCACCCCGGTATTGTGGACCCTTTGAGGTTTTAGATAGAGTGGGACCTGTAGCCTATCGGCTAGCACTTCCTTCCACAGTAAAAGCACATAATGTTTTCCATGTTTCATTATTAAAGAAATATGTACATGATGCTAATCATATAATTGACTGGTCTGTCATCCAGGTGGAACCGGAGGGAGAATTCCTGCCAGAACCCCAATTCATATTGGACAGAAGGAAAACCCGACTCCGGAACAAGCCCATTACACAGGTCAAGGTGCAGTGGAAACATTTTTGCCCAAATGAGGCTACATGGGAAATGGAGGATGCTATGAGACAGACATATCCGATTTTGTTTACTTTTGTACATGTAATTCATGTTAGTAGCTAAGAACATCGAGGACGATGTTCCTTTTAAGGGGGAGGGAATTGTAACACCCTATTTCCCCCAGATTGTAAATATAACTGGACTGGCCAAGGACTATGGAAAACTCATAAGTATGAATATGTGATGTAAATGGACCTGCAGGAAGAGGTCAATGAATGTGAATAATATTTTGAATTTATTGTAGGACTGCTGAGAGGGGATGTGCAGAAAAAGAGACCACGATGGCGGTGGAAGGCACCTGAAAAGGTGGCGTCAACTTCCACCGAGAATCAAATACCGTATTTGGACTCCACTCGCCCGGAGAACCAAAAGCAGCTCGCTGGCCCTAAAATTCAATACCTTGCAGGCTGGTAGGTTGATGGCTTGATGAGGGATGGGGAGGTGAACCGCCTGTTCGTAGAGCCATCATGACTAACCAGTGCGAGGGTAATCATGCCACATGCAACCTTGTGAGAGGATAAGGTGTATGGCAGAAGCGATTGAGGGGGAGACGCGAGGGGAACTCTGACATTACGCGGAGTGAGTGATAGCAGAGAGGGAGGATTGCAAACTTCGCTCTTGGTCACTGGCAGACAGAGAGACGCAATCTCAGCTCGGGGGTGGCTAGTGGTAAATCCCTTAGGATTCACTGAGCCTACGGTTGGGTGGAAATGAGCACCCCTCTCAGTAGTCGCACCCACTTCGGGTGTTATATTCTGATAAGTGTTTTATATATATATATATATATATATATATATATATATATATTGCATCTTAAAATTCATAGACTGGTATATATATACATATGCTCATAGAACTGGGAAATTGTAAATGATTTCAGTGTTAGAATGTTGATGCAGTGTTTGATAAGAATGAATAGATATATGCTTATAATAGAGGAAACAAGGCATGATTTATATTGATAAATGAATTTGATTTTGCGTGAGCTGAACCAAGTCAGACTTCTAGCCCCCCCTTCAAGAATTTGTTTCCCTTTGTCTGTTTCCAGGAATGCCCTAGGTTTGATCTCTTCACAGAGATTTTCCTTCTTAGAAAGGCTTACCAAGAACCGGGAAAAAGGATTTGGATGTGCAAGCCTTAGCAACCCCGTATGAAGAGGAATGACCCTCTTCAAAATCTTGACATAGCAGCGTAAGGATAAGTATTGATCAACGGATGAGATCCTTTCGGGGAACCTGCAGTCATTCACGACCATTAAATCAGAGGAACGAACGAGGGCGTTAATTGCCTTAACCCCTTTTTCCTCTATCTTCGAGGATAGCGAGGAAATCTGAATCGTAGACCCCCAGGCTCCATGAGAACATCCGGACCATTGATTTTTTCACGTCCAAAGAGTAGTAGAAAAGGGCGCGGCATCGGGACCGATATGACTCGTCAGATCTGAACTAGGAATCCCGACAGTCGTTAGATATTTAGGGAGATAGACGAGGGTTAAGCCTCGCAAATGGGGGAAAAATGGATCTGAGTCATCCATCCGAGGAGGACAGGTGGCAGAGATCCAGGCAACTCGTGAACTCAGAGGTTCACGAGATGGGAGTCCAAAAGTTGGATGATCCAAGTCGCGAGTGGTGAGGTCATGAAAGGATCCGAGCCGTCCATCCGAGGAGGACAGGTAGCAGAGATCGAGAGATCTCGCGAACTCGGGAGTTCGCAGGGTGAACGCCCAAGTAATTGGTGTTAAAAGTCGAGAGGCACGAGGACACGAAGCGACGAAGTGGTGAGAGGATCAGAGCCGTCCATCTGAGGAGGACAGGTGGCAGAGATCCAGGTAACTCGTGAACTTGGAGGTTCGCGAGATGGGAGTCCAAAAGTTGGATGATCCAAGTCACGAGTGGTGAGGTCACGAAAGGATCCGAGTCGTCCATCTGAGGAGGACAGGTGGCAGAGATCCAGGGAACTCGTGAACTCGGAGGTTCGCGAGATGGGAGTCCAAAAGTTGGATGATCCAAGTCGCGAGTGGCAAGGTCATGAAAGGATCTGAGCCATCCATCTGAGGAGGATAGGTGGCAGAGATCGATAGATCTTGCGAACTCGGGAGTTCGCAGGGTGAACGCCCAAGTAATTGGTGTTAAAATCCGCAAGGCGCGAGGACACGAAGCAACAAAGTGGCAAGAGGATCAGGACCATCCATCCGAGGAGGACAGGTGGCAGAGATCCAGGGATCTCGCTACCTCGAACGTTCACGAGGTAAGAGCCCAAATTTTGGATGCTTCAAGTCACGAGTGGCAAAGCCACGAGAGGATCAGGACCATCCATCCGAGGAGGACAGGTGGCAGAGATCCAGGGATCTCGCTACCTCGGAGGTTCGCAAGGTAAGAACCCAAAGGTTGGTCACTCCAAGTCATGAGTAGCGAAATGTTGAGAGCCAAGCACGAGAGAACACCTGGCAACACTTCAAGGTGGGGCCCACGTGATTGACAAGTGGACCTGCCTCGCCTAGAGAAGGGATTCAATGCTCCGTTGACTCCTCGTATCTCGGGGATTCGCAGGAGAAGGGCATGAAAGCTCAACACCTGGACTTACGAAGTCATGAGTAGCGAGAGGAGCTAGAGTTTAGCATCGCTGGCGGTCATGCGTAGAGGACGCTGATAGAAGGAAGCTATACCCATTTCGTGATCTCGGGTCTCGACGATTTGTGAAGAAGACTGGAGGGCCTTTGATTCATGACTCATGAGGTCGCGAGTTGTGAAAGGCGCCTGGTTTGTTTGGCCTGTGATCCTAACCCACGATCGCAGGGAGGTGAACAAGGAAGAACAAAATTTTTTATTATTTAGGTAGTGGATATGTTACAGCGTCTCGCGATCTCAGGATTCCCGTTGAAATAATTTGGAGTCTCGACTTACAAACTCCCGATATGTCGATCTACGAGTAGGACGAATGCTCCTCGTGATCCCGATCAATGGATCCTACCCTCCTGAGCTTCGAACCTCCTCTACACCTACACTGTAACTACCTCGCACTTCTGTAAGATCCAATGGCTCGCGGATCTTCGCGAAACCTCCTTGGAGGATTTCAACCGTCCGTCCCTTCCAATTGAAATCTACGAAATGACGAGGCGCTCTTCCGAAAAACTCGTCACCCTGCGCACAAACCTGTGATGCTTCCGTTCAACCTGCTCACGTACAACTTCTTGCTGGTCCTTCAACGAAATTGAAGGCCTATCCCTCCTGAGATTTCCATGGCTTTAATTCCTCTCTGAAAGAAACTTATTGCATGCACTCCTTGCGGAAAATATTCAACCATGACTAAGTGTTGAAGCCTTCGATCCTGCGCAATCCTATAGCAGAAATATTTCAATCCCTTTTGCTCATAATCGCAACTCTGAGACTCAGCTTGGCCTGCACACTCCTTGCACGGCATTGTGCTTAACATGTACTTCTGGGAACTTAGAACAAAAGTTACCTCTACTTGAACCCTTCTGTCAATGCACTCCTTGTGGACAATTCAACTGCACTCCTTGCAGGAATTCTCTGGTTCAAGATAGAGAAACAATTGAAACTAATTCCTTGTTCTTACAGACTTCAATTCAACTATAAAATCACATACCCAGCATATAAAAGCAAATGTATGACAGGAAGCGAACATTCATGAGCGTAATATCATAAATACACAGAGAATAACACAACCATGGAATTGAATTAAAGCTTTCTCTATTAATTCAATGTCTGTACATGGGTGTTCTTCATACAGTTCTCTGCATGCTCTCTTCTTCTGAATGCTCTAGCTAATGTTACAATGCACAATGAGGGTGTCTATATCCCGTTTCCCTCTTGCACTCTAAGGCTATCAAATCTAGAATTAAATATTCTATCTACTTTACATTAAGTCTATTAAATGCCTCATCTACCTAAGGACGAGAGCTATCTGCTCAAGGTCCATTACAATATACAAAGTGTGCCTTCATAAATGGATTCATTAAAGACTTGCACAACAATATCAAGGTGAAATTCAAGAAGAAATTTTGCTGGCTTGTCCAGCTGTCTCCCATTTCCGTGCTGGCTCGCTTGACGTGGGCGATGCTCCTGCATCATACTCCCTCGTTTGAAAAAATTTCATGGGCTCCTATCCATGAGCTCCTGCATGGTCTGTCCATGCTTCTAGATCACTGCTTCACTCTCCCAGCTGGCATCTTCCACTAGGTGATTTTTCCACTTGACCAGATACTCGAGGTATTCCTTTCTTCAGGTCTTCTTGCCCACTCTCTTGTCCAGTATGCACTCCATCTGTGGCTTCTTTGCTACTGGTAATTGTTTCATCCACCGGATCACTGGTTCCTCAGCTCCAGTTTCTGCTTCTCCAGCTCTATACCGGTATAAGTCTGTGATATTGAATATCGGAGATATCCCGATGCCATCTGGCAACTAAATCTCATAAGCATTTTCTCCGAATTTTCTCAAGACCTTGCATGGCCCGATTTTCTTCATTTTTAATTTGTTGTATGTTCCCCTCAAGAACCTTTCTTTCCTCAAGTGTGCTAGAACTAGATCACCAACTTCAAACTGAAGTTGTCTTCGATGCTGATCTGCTCTGCGCTTATACTCCTAACTTGAGTCTTGCAGTCGTTGTTTTACCCTGTTGTGAAGTTCTTTCATTGCCTCAGCAAATTTCTCTGCACTAGCATTGCTAGTAGTAGTCTGTTTTGAATCTCACAACTCAGAAAATCCTCTCGGCTATGTGCCATACACAATCTGAAATGGACTTCTGCCTATGCTTCAATTCACTGAATCGTTGTATGCAAACTCTGCCTGTGGCAACACATTGTCCCAACTGTTGTGGTGTTCTGTCACCAAGCTTCTCAGCAAGTCTCCCAGACTTCTGTTCACCACCTCTATTTTTCCATCCGTCTGAGGATGATAAGCAGAACTAAACACCAAGTTAGTTCCTAGCTTCTTCCATAGCGTCCTCCAAAAATTCCCTATCAATTTTGTGTCCCTGTCTAAAACTATGCTTTTCGGCAATCCATGAAATCTAACGATCTCTTTGAAGAACAATTTTGTGATGTGAGTCGCATCGCTGGTCTTTTGGAATGGGATGAAATGTGCCATCTTTGAAAACCTGTCCACAACTAAAAATATGGAATCAAACCCTCTTTGCGTCCTCGGCAATCCCAGTACAAAATCCATGCTTATCGCCTCCCATGGCCTCTCTAGTATGGACAATGGCTGATAAAACCCCGCATTCTGCTTCCTCCCTTTCGAATGCTGGCAAATTATACATCTGTCAACAAATATCTTGACGTCTGCTCGCATCCCTAGCCAAAAATATGACTCATTCAGCTTCGTGAATGTCTTTTCATGCCCAAAATGCGCTGCCAATCCACCACTGTGTTTTTCCTTTAATAGATTCTCCCTCATGGAGAATTTCGGAATACACAGTTGATTGCCTCTGAATAGCAACCCTTCCTAGATCATGTAATCTATCCAAGGACTTCTGTCTCTGAGAACTGGATTCTCAGCTGCTTCATATGCTTCTCCAAAATCTGTATCTCCTGCGTACATGTCCCTGAGATTATCAAAACCCAAAGTTTTGACTCAGAACTCCTACAACAGTAAACATTTCCTGCTCAGAGCATCAACCACTTTGTTAGCAGTACCCGAAATATTCTTAATCACAAACGTGAAATTCTACATATACTCTACCCATTTTGCATGCTTCTGATTCAACTTATCCTGTTGAGTCACAAACTGTAATGCATGATTATCACTATACAATACAAATTCCTTTGGGATCAAGTAATGCCTCCACTTCTTCAGCGCCTGTATGATAGCATAAAATTATTTATCATACGTGGAGTATTTCAGTTTCGCCTCATCCAGCTTCTCACTGAAATATGCAACCGGCATGTCCTCCTGACTCAAGACCGCTTCTATGGCATACCCACTTGCATCACATTTCACCTGAAATGTTTTTTGGAAATCCGGCAACACCAAAACTGGTTGTTCCATGATCTTCTTCTTCAATAGATTGAAGCTCTTTTCAGTCTCAATTGTCCAATGAAAAGACTTATGATGCTTTTTCACTGTGTCTATCATCGCTGCGCTAATCCCACTTAAATTCCTGATGAAATTTTGGTAGAAACTAGCCAAACCATGAAAACTCCCCACCTCGAATACATTTCTCAGTGATGGCCAATTTTTAATTACCTCCATTTTATCCGGGTCCATCCTCAACTCATTTTCCGAAATAAAAAACCCAAATAGATGAGTTTTGTCTTCATAAATGAGGACTTCTTCACATTGATCAACAGCTTCTCCTGCTGTAGCTTCCTCATCACTATGGCCAAATGCTTCAAGTGTTCAGCCACTGACTTATTGTAAATCAGTATATCATCCAAATAAACAATGACAAATTTCCCGATGAACTCCCTCAGGACTTCGTTCATCAACCTCATAAAGGTACTTGGTGCATTCGTCAAGCCAAACGGCATGACTAACCATTCATACAATCCATCATTTGTCTTGAATGTTGTTTTCCACTCATCACCTTCCCTCATGTGAATTTGATGATATCCGCTCTTCAAATCAATCTTTGTAAAATACCTTGCCCCACTCAGGCAATCCATCATATCATCCATTCTCGGCAGTGGAAATCTGTACCTGATGGTTATTTTATTGATTGCTCTTGAGTCGGTACACATTCTCCAGCCTCCATCTTTCTTGGGACTGAGTACTGTTGGAACAGCACATGGACTCAAGCTTTCCTTGACCAATCCTTTGTCTAATAACTCCTGGACCTACCTATTGACCTCTTCATTTTCCTGTGGCATCAGTCTGTACGCGGATTTATTTGGCAAACTAGCTCCTGGTATGAGATCAATGTGATGACTCATGCTTCTCATCGGTGGAAATGAACGAGGTAATTCGTCCACTATAATGTCAGCGAACTCTTCCAGTAGTTCCTGAACCTCAACTGGTAAATCATCCACTCTTGTGCTAGTCAAAACAATTCTCGGCTTCCTGACCACAAAGAATTGTGGATCTTCTTTCTTCTTAACCTCTGTAAGAAGTTCCTTCCCACTCATGAGAAGTACTATGCTGCTTACTTCTGGCTTCACCTCCTTATCCTTTATCAAAAGCAACATATGGGTTCTCCCATTCTTCTCCAGAGTATATGTGTTCATTCTCCCATCATGAATCACATTTCTGTCATATTTCCATGGTCTACCCAGCAATAAATGACATACATCCATGGGAATAACATCACACAAGATCTTATCATTATATCCACCTATTTTGAATTCAACCAAGCATTGTTTAGTAACAGTTACCTAGTGTCCTTTCTCTAGCCACGAAACTTTATATGGGCTGGGATGATCAGTCATCTCCAACTCCAATTTCTCTACCATCTCGGTTGAAACGAGATTATCCATGCTACCACTGTCAACAATGACCTTGCACACCCTATCCTTGGTCTTGCAAGTTGTTCTGAACAGTCTGGTCCTCTGAACTGAGTTTTCCACCTCCTTCTCAGGTGTCAAAAGGACTTTTCGCATCATAAGCGATCTTCCGCCTTCAGCGTCTTCCGCCTCAACATCATGCCTCTGTGCTTCTGTGATGTGAGCTTCTCCAATGTCTTTCTTTTTCTCTAGACACTCGTAAGACTTGTGCCCATTCTTCCCACATGTAAAGCATGTGATAACTCCACCTCGACCTCTACCTCGACCTCTAGTACGAGGAAAAGTATTTGCGTCAGCATAATCTCCCCTCTGCTCATTATGTTGCCCTCTCTATTTAGCATGTGGCCCTCACTGTGAGGTTCCACCTCTTTCAACTTTACCCTGAGGTCTCTTCCATTCCTCCTTGGGCTTCTGATATTTTTCCTGGGCAACTACCTTGCCTCTTGGCTGGCTCCTGCCTCACCCTTTCTGACCTTGCTTTCGGCTCAGCTTCTCCTCTGCTTTCAAAGCCAATTGGTAAGCATATTCCACCGTTCGGATGGTTAGCATGCTTAGTTCATCCTGAATTTCGTATCTCAAACCATTCAAATATCTAGAAACCTTCTCATCATCGCTCTCCCGATGACCTGCTCTGATGTTCAGTCGATAGAATTCTTCGGTATATTCCTTAACTGTCATCAGCTTTTGTCTCAGGTTCTGCATTCGCCTGAACAGAGTAATTTGGTAATCTCTCAGAATGAACTTCACCTTCATCTTTGCAATCATTCGATCCCAACTTTTGATCTTCTACTTGCCTTTGCAGCATCTGTCAGCTTGTAGTTCATCCCACCACAATGTTGTGTGTCCTTTCAAGCGTGTGACAGCATGCCTAACCTTCTTATCTTCTTCGATATCCTCATAATCGAAGTATGTGTCGGGAGCTCTAATCCAATCTAGCAGCTCCTCTGCATCCAGATTTCCCTCATAGACTGGAATGTTCATTTTCTCCTTTGCACCCATTCTGGTAATGGCTTTGATCAACCGCTCAGTTGATGCATCTTCTGTTGTGACCTCTTCTTCATGTCCAGCTTCCTCTTCAACTTCAGAATCACTAAGATCCCCTGCACCAATTCCGCGTCTCTGAGCTGTCTCCATGTCTTCAAGCCTTGCTTGGAGATCTCTCATCTACCTTTCCATTTCTAGATTTCCTGTCGGCCTGCCTCTTCTCCTCACCTCCCTATCTTCTGGATCAGGTGATTGCCTTTCTCTTCTTGGCAGCATGATGACTTCTCTTTCTCTGCTACAAAAAGCAAAGAAATATTCCGGCTCTGATACCAAACCTGACGCAGTCACACCCTCACTGGCACGTCTGCTTCTCCAGGACCTTCTTTCCTCTCAACCCGAAGAACGTCAATGTTCTTCTATTTCTCGATTGGGAAATATCTACCCACAGATTCTCTTCACGCGACTTCCCTTTGTTCACTTGTCAGGAAATCATAACTCGCAGCTTCACGAGCTCACTGTCAATCACTATACTCTCGAGTCCCCGAGACCTGATGTGTCAGTCAATCGTTGACTTTCTCTCACTTTGTCGGGACTTTTGTCTTTATCGTGATCTCGCCACTCGCAACATCAAGCGCTCGGTTTTTCAAACCCTAATACACAAGATGCCGAAACGTCGAAGCTCGCGATCTCGCTCCCTCGCGACTTCGCTACTCGCGAGGTCGAATAACTTCCGCATCAACTCCCGATGCCCGAGACGTCGAACCTCCGATAGTTTATGCCACCTGTCCTCCACTATCTCCTGTGGCCCACACTACTTACGTAGCTATCAGGATATCGTGTCTCGTGATCTCGCGATTCCTGTTGAAATAATTTGGAGTCTCGACTTACGAACTCCCGATATGCCGATCTATGAGTAGGACAAATGCTCCTCGTGATCCTGATCAATGGCTCCTGCCCTCCTAAGCTTCGAACCTCCTCTACACCTGCATTGTAACTACCTCGCACTTCTGGAAGATCCAACGGCTCGTGGATCTTTGCGAAGCCTCCTCAGAGGATTTCAACCGTCCGTCCCTTCCAATTGAAATCTACGAAATGACGAGGCGCTCTTCCGCAAAACTCGTCACCCTGCGCACAAACCTGTAATGCTTCCGTTCAACCTGCTCACGCACAACTTCTTGCTGGTCCTTCAACAAAATTGAAGGCCTATCCCTCCTGATATTTCCACGGCTTTAAGTCCTCTCTGAAAGAAACTTCTTGCACACACTCCTTGCGGCAAATATTCAACCATGACTAAGTGTTGAAGCCTTCGATCCTGCGCACTTCTGTAGCAGAAATCATTCAATCCCTTTTGCTCAGAATCGTAACTCTGAGACTCATCTTGGCCTACGCACTCCTTGCACGGCACTGTGCTTAACCTGTACTTCTGGGAACTTAGAACAAAAGTTACCTCTACTTGAACCCTTCTGTCAACACACTCCTTGCGGACGATTCAACTGCACTCCTTGCAGGAATTCTCTGGTTCAAGATAGAGAAACAATTGAAACTAATTCCTTGTTCTTACAGACTTCAATTCAACCATGAAATCACATACCCAACATATAAAAGCAAATGTATGATAGGAAGCGAACATTCATGAGCGTAATATCATAAATACACAGAGAATAACACAACCATCGAATTGAATCAAAGCTTTCTCTATTAATTCAATATCTGTACATGGGTGTTCTTCATACAGTTCTCTGCATGCTCTCTTCTTCTGAATGCTCTAGCTAATGTTACAATGCACAATGAGGGTGTCTATATCCCGTTTCCCTCTTGCTCTCTAAGGCTATCAAATCTAGAATTAAATATTCTATCTACTTTACATTAAGTCTATTAAATGCCTCATCTACCTAAGGACAAGAGCTATCTGCTCAAGGTCCATTACAATATACAAAGTGTGCCTTCATAAATGGCTTCATTAAAGACTTGCGCAACAATATCAAGGTGAAATTCAAGAAGAAATTTTGTTGGCTTGTCTAGCTGTCTCCCGTTTCCGCACTGGCTCGCTTGACGTGGGCAATGCTCCTGCATCAAAAATCCATTAGGGATGCTTCTAACGATTCCTTGAAATATGATAAGATAAATATATACAAAGCCCTAATTAAAAGGGAAAAAGGCACTACACAAATAGAAAGCAAGAGAACCTTTTGTGCCTATCTAAGCTAGATCCTAAAAAAAATTGGAAGTAAATTATGACTCATAAAACTATATAAAATAGTATGATTCCCTTGAGGGACTAGAATTCTTGCCTTAAAAATATTTACAAATATACTAATGTCATGGACAACATTCCAAATGTTTCTACAGAGGATGAATTTTTTTCAATAGAAGACACAAATTTGGGGGTTAAGTGACTCGCCGAAAGGAAATCTAAGGACATCAAAGGCTACCAACTTGAAATCTTAAAATTGGAGGGTTTGTCCTCATCCCTCATGTACACAAGCTCTTCAATTTAGATATCAAGAAAGGCTTCCCTAAACCCTAGACTCAAAGCCTCATCGTACCTATTAGTAAAAGTGGGGATGTTGGGCGCAGGCCTATTTTGAGGAAAGTCCTATTTTGAGGAAAGACCTATTTTTGGAAGGAAAGACCTAATTTTGGAGCATGCGCAACAGTTGGCAAGAAAGGAGCATGCAGAAGAAAAAAAAGGAAAAGCAGCATGCAAGAAGAAAAGCCATGTGCAAGGAGGCAGACAAGGCTAACCATGTTAGGGTTAGGGTTTTTTATAAGGATTGTAATGGCTATAAGCCTGTAAAATAGTATAAATAAGAACCTAGGAGGTCTAGGTTAGGGGTTCAAATGAGTTCGGTTATTATTGATGAGTTGATGACAGTTATTAAGATTGTAATAAGGTTGTAGAAGAGTCAAGTAAACCATATTTTGAAAGTTATATCATAGGATGAGGAGCCTGGTGTGATCTATTCTACCTCACAGAGGTTCCTAAACCTCTTCATGATTATAGGATTGAATATGTATTGTGTGCAACGCTAGATTTTGCGGCAGACTTGATAAAAGAGAAGAAAATCCAAATCTTTGTGGACGTAGCCCAGGAGGGGGTGAACCACTGTAAAAATTATGTTATGTGTGATGTTTCTTGAATAAATTTCCTTATGTTAATGTTTAGTTTATGAGTGAATGAATAACCATATGTATTATCATGCATGGATGAGGTCAAAGATGAATGAATCCTCGATTTACTTGAATGAATAACAAGATTAATGCATGGAGAAGATAGAATACATCCCCAGATCCCAACTCACTCCTAGACTACAAGCACTTGAGCATTGCAATCACCCATAAAGTTATCTTGGGTGAGACTGTGTTGTGTGCACTACGCACAGTGTTTCCTTCTGGCTTACCAGGAGGGATGATAGTTTTATAGGATTTTGTTGGAAAACTGTTCAAATATGAACTTGGGTCAAACCAAGAAGTAGGAGGGAGATCTAACCCAACAAATGGTTTCGTTGTCGGCTGGAACTGCATAGGATCGAGTGGATGGGATCCATGGAAGAATTGTGTAGATAATGAAGGGATAGAAGGGAATGTTCAGGCCATGGAATCCAATGAAGGCAGAGATCGAAATATGGTTGAAAACAAAGGAACTTGAGTTTGCGCGGAAGGATAATAGAAACCCTAAGTTAACACCATGCAAATATCTTGACAAATACGTTTTTAGCGACCTGCATGAGGTACTTTTATGTGATTTCCCACAATTGTTGCAAGAGTGGCTATTGAGGTTAAAAGACAACCACCCTACAAATCGAATCAGACAACTGGAGTGGAATCATGTGGAGATTATGAAGCTACAACAAGTTAATAACAAATTCACGTATGCAGTATATTTCTAGTTAGACAGTATTGTTGCAGGGTTTATCACCAAATTTGCAGTAGATACCACGAAGTCTTACAGCGTAGCAGAGCAGGATTTTATAAAAGGACCCAGAGGTAGGTATATCAGATCTTTGTATACTTCAATCAAAATTTTATTGTATAACAACGATCTAATGACCATGGAATCAGACAGCTAAACTTCCATGTGTGCATGGGGTAAGGGGGGAAGCATTGACAGGAGGAAGGAAAATGGCGGAAGAGATGGATAAGGGAAATAAGAAGGAGGACATGGACCCAATCATGATGGAGGAAGACCAGATAAAGAAGATAATGGAAAAATATGGAAAGACGCACAATGGAGCACCCTACCAATATAAGATTAATAACTAGAAGAGAGCCATAGCTAATAGAGAGGGATTGGCAAGCAATGAAGAAGAGGTAGAGGATCTTCGGGCTGTGGAGGATATTGAGGAAATCTTGAGCACAACATATGAAAGGAAAATAAGAGGTCCAAAGGTAGGAACATAAAGAAGAACTCCAATCCAGGTCATCATTAGTGTGGAACCTACAACCCCATGTGTGACTAACACGCCAGAAAGAACACCGACATTTAGACAACCAAATTTTATTGGAAGAAAGACAACAGGAAACACATCCAAACAAAGAGAAACAAATGGAGGATCCAGTTCAGGAAGTAATATTCAAATATCTACATCGTGTGGAGGTAATAATTCAACACAGTTTAAAATGGCAGGACATGATTCCACAATCAGGTTACCAGAATTTCGGGGAGAGGCATCAGAGGAACCTGAAAAGAACTTATTCATTTGTGAGAAGATATGGGAAGCAAAGCAGATCACATATGAGGATAGAAAAATTGTGCAGTTATATATCATGCTAAGAGACCGTGCACTGGACTGGTACATGAGCCTAGATGTAAATAGTCCACCAGGAGTAACAAGGACTATTACAGATGTGAAAAAACTAATGATAAACGAATTTCAGAAGCCCAACTCAGAATATCAGTACATGAATGAAATTATTGAAATCAAGAAAAAACCAAGTGATTATGTTTGGGAGATTGATTAGAGGTTTAAATGTTTGAAAGGTAAGTTGAAGTATGTAATTATTGACATGCAACATAGGCACTTATTTGTGAATTCACTGCTACCACACTTGAAATACCCATTAAGAAAACAAAATTTCCAAACTTAGCCAGAGGCTCTGCAAGAAGCCTTACAACTGGAAGAGAACCAATATCAGAAAATAAATCCAACAATAGAAGAGCTAAAGGAGGATCTGAAGAACCTAATATTTTAGCTTAACCAAAATAAGGGCAAAGAAAAAAGAGAAGTTGTTTGGTGTACCACATGCGGGACAGAAGGACACCACAAGAACAAATGTCCAACTTTCGTACAGTACATGGAAACAGGAGTACCAAATCATTTTCCAAAAGGAGGACCATGGTGTGAGATTTATAAAACACATGGGCATGATCCATATCATTTCCCGATGATGCAAAAGTATCAGACAATACCCAAAAGTTCATATTGCAATTCTTGCAATTCAGTGGGTCATGATGATAAATAGTGTAGGACGATGGAGTTGATGAGAGAGAGAAATTCAGATACTTATAGGGTGCAAGAAGAAATGATGATAGGACAAGTTGCACCTCAGTTCAAACAGATACCACCACCATATAACAATGTGCAACAACAATATAATAATGTGTAGCCACAATACAACAACATGCAACCACAGTATAACCCCACGTAGTATAATCAGGTACCTTAGTACAACACACCACGAGGAGATCGAGGTGGCTACAAAGGTGGAGGACGAGTTAGAGGAGGATTTGGAAGAGGCATAGGTCCAGTAGTGTGTCACAACTGCCAACAACCAGGACATTACGCAAGGGAGTTTCCACTTCCACTAGTGACATGTATGTATTGTCAAACAATAGACCATGATACAAAAGACTGTCCAACACTCTTGGGAAAGATCCAAGAAAAAAGGAACTAGAAAAACCAAAATGTCCAGTGGATCTCTGCAGAAGCTAGGAAAGATGGGAGAAACATCAATATAGCCACTCGAGGAGGATCCAAGATAGGATCATATGTAGTAAAACAACATCCAGCACAACACCAATGGGTTAAGAAGAATATTGAACCACAAAATCAATTTGATGCACGAAAAGAAAAGGAAATATTCAGGGAAGCTAGACTAGGAAACATTCAAGGAGGCTAGACTAGAAACATTCAAGCACCTATCCTAGTATTCCCAAAATGAGAAAATACATTTCATGTGCATGTAGATGCATCGGCCATAGCACTTGGAGAAATTCTAGCACAACCAAGAGTAGGAGACTTACACCATCCTATAGCCTTTACAAGCAGAAAATTGTTAGAATCATAGCAGAACTACAACACCAAAAAAAGAGAAGGCCTAACCATGGTATATGCACTTCATAAATTCAGGCACTATTTACTGGGTAAACACTTTAAAATGTTCACAGACCATTCTTCCCTCAAATATCTAGTCAACAAGCTAGTGTTGGGGGGGAGGATTTGTAGATAGTTATTGTTGTTCCAAGAATTTGACCCAGAAGTGATACTCAAACCAGGGAAGGTGAACGCAAGCCTTGATCACCTGTCAAGGGTAACTAATGGATAGGAACCTACTAACTTGGAAGAAAAATTGTACAGGTAGTTGATGAATATCTCATTGATATTATTGAATACTTAAGTACAGGGGTTGCACCACAAGACTTTATCACTGCACAAAAGAAAAATATGGTAGTCAGAGTTGTATACTATCAACTTATTGCAGGAAATTTATACAAGATGGGTGCAGACAACATTTTGAGAAGGTGTGTATTAGAACATAAAAGGCCTGTAATTTTGGAAGAATATCATGAATATATAGGTGGAGGAAACTATGAAGGAAAATCTACTGCGCGGAAGGTATTGCGGGCAAGATTATGGTGGCCAACAGTCCATAAAGATGCCAAGGAATATTTCCATAAATGTGATGTATGTCAGAGGGTTGGAAAACCTAGCAGAAGAGATGAGATGCCTCTAAGACCACAAGTGACTTTGCAGGCATTTAACAAATGGAAATAGACTTTGTTGGACTAATTAATACACCAAAAAAAAGGTCAGGAGCTAGGTATATCATTACTGCAATTGCATACTTAACAAGATGGGCATAAGCAGCACTAGTCAAACATTGTAGCGCAGATACAATAGTACACCTCTTGTTTGAGTAAGTGATCACCGGATTTGGATGTTCTAGGATTCTCATGAGTGACCAAGGTACTTATTTTATCAATAATACCATCAGGGCTATGACTGAGGAGTTTTAAGTCTATCACCAGAAGAGTACACCATACCACCCTCAAGAAAATGGAACAATAGAATATTTCAATAAGATCTTGGAAAATGCTTTGACTAAAATTTGTAATGTCAACAAGGGTGATTGGGACTTGAAGATACCAGTAGTATTATGGGAATATAGGATCACATGTAAGAAGTTGATAGGACAGACACCATTCAGATTGGAGTATGGGAAGGAAGCAATAGTGCCATTAGAATTTATGGTACCCAGTCTGTGCGCAGTAGTAATTACCAACATGACAGAAATAGGTGCAGTAAAGGAAAGGTTAAGTCAACTAATGGAAAAATGGAAGAGGACAGGATTCTGGAAGGATTTCACCAAGAAGTACAGAAAGCCAGAGATAAATCTTGACATGAAAAACATATTAAAAATAAGAGTTTTAGGGAAGGACACCTAGTCTTTCTCTATGACAATAAATTTTTCCAACATCCTGGTAAATTTAGAATGCATTGACTAGGTCCATATGGAGTAAAGACTGACACAGATGAGGGATCTGTCAACTAAAAGATTTGGGAGAAACAAAACTAAAAGGAATGATTAACGGTAGTCGACTGAAACTCTACAAGGACAGTCGACCTACTAACTCTTATAGCACGGTGGGAAAAGGCATGTATAAAGTGTATCATTGAAGAGATTAGGACAGAAAAATGATAAAAATAAATAAAAAGAAGAAAAAATAAATACAAAAATAGAAAACAGAGGAAAAACACAAAAAGACGCAGAAGCTGACTGAACCATAAGAAAATGAAAAAAAAAATTGTCTGCAGAAATTGTCGTGACAAACATCAGAATACAATGCGTAGGAAAAATTACACTCGGTGCAAATGCATGCAAAAAGTGAAAAACCAACACGTTTGGGTCTATAAAAGGCGAAAAGCACGTGTTTACTCAACACTTAGTGATTTTTTAGCACATATTGAAATACAAAGAGTGTTCCCTAGCTATAATTTTACCAAGAAGCAAGCAGCTGTGCGACTTAGAGAGAATATGACCCCACCGAAGTTCAACACTCCATGACAGTATGTATGGGTTACTCAGTAGGGTCAAAGGCGCAAGGAAAGAATGAAACAACCTAAAAACATGGTCGAGTTCGAAGATGTCATCACCTCGGACACAGAATCAATCAACCCGACATGGGTTGAAGAGGAAACATCAACAACACAACAAGGGGAAATAGGGCAAACCTCTAGGGCCCAGAATGGTATTCCGAACCCAAACCCTAGATGCCCATGAAGCCCGATGAAACAACGAGACCGCGACAGACCCATGAAGGAGAGGAAGTGTTAGTCAAGGATATCATCGATTGACCAGATTCTGAGAAGGAAGAAGGCGCAGACATAGCTAAGGCAAGCCCATCTACTGTGGGATAGAAAAGAAAGGCGCAGGATGCCATGGATATCACACTCCCGTATCTCCCAGATGTAGTGGTCACAGTGTATGATATTCTAAGAAAGGTACCAAAGCTTAGGTACACAGACCATGATGTGCACGATGCGGCCAAATTCCTAGATTTGACTAAGGAGACTTATTTAATAAACACATGGGAAATTGGACCCCTTGATAAACCAATAATGGATCCCGCGCAGTGGATAACTGGGTTGTATAACTCTGGTATTATGAACCTATTGGATATATCGCATTTCGGGTGCGATAAGAATGTCAGTGTCTACGTCAAACAACTAGTATCTCGCATACATGGAGGCATCCTATAGATTGATAGGCCAATATAGATAGATGTGACACTGATTTCCAATATCATAGGACTATCGACAGTTGGCGCATAGCCAAAGGAATACCTGGTCAACAAGGTGCATGAGAAGGAAATAACAGAACTAGTCGAAGCGTAGTTTGGCACTAGTCAGGGAAATAAAGGCATCGTACTCAAGGATATCAATGATAAAGTGACAAGGTTCTCCAGCAAGCTCATGGATTTCAAACTATTGAGGAAATGCTGAAAATAAGAAGCTCCAACATGTGTTATTGCAGTAGTCGCGCAGTGCACGAAAGGAGTAATTTTTAGTTGGGCGCCATACCTGCTGAACTAGTTCTTGATAGACTGTAGAGATGCATAGGACAATCGAACTAAGTTCCATTACTCTTGGCTTATCATTCTGATAAAATTAGCAGGATGGCAAGAGACAAAACTCTTAGCGTTCTTGGATAAGATGGGGAAGTCTTATGCAGCCAGATATGAGCCCCTCTAGCAGTCCAAGGATAACAATACGCAACAAGCAAACAACACAGTTTTTTCTATGTTGTTGGAAGATATACAACAACACACATCTAATATATGACACATACCTATGGAGGTAGTCTAAGAGACAGAAGGGATAGCCAGGTTCAAAGAATCCAGGCACCACATGTGGATCCAGACCACAAGGGATCCAAAGAAGGCATGGCTAGAGATGCAATACTGCATCACTAAGGAAGAGGTGGACTGGATAGTCAAAGAATGGTCTGCGTAGTGGCATTTTCCAGTAACAAAACTAGTAACAAGGCCAGTCACGGTGTAATCCTCCAGGCCTAAGGACAAGGCTAAAGCAAGCTCTTTAGCGAGAACAAACAACCTAGCAGATAATACTAGAACGAATACAACATGAAATCATCCAACCGAGAGTAGTGCAGTACCGAAACGACCAAGGAGAATAGAAACAAAAAAAAGGATGGGTATCCAACCATAGATCAGAAAGAAGGATACTTCACAGGATGGAGAAGAAAGGACCTGAGGTACAACAAGTGGGGCACATCCATCACAGACAATAAGGAAGCCAGTGCAACAAAAAGAGACGCACAAGAAAATGAAGTATGACACAGAAGACCTAGTCATCACTCTGATAGAGGATGATGTAGAGCTAGTCACGGACAAGGTCCAAGATAGGGGGAAGAAGTGGTATGCATTGCAGAGGCACAATGAGAAGAGATCATGGCCAAGATCATAGAGGTCCATGAGAATATACAAAAACTACGGATCCAAGCAATACCACAGGCCACAATGTAGCAATGGGAAAAGACATACTGACCACCTACGTACAAAGAAGGAGAGGAGACAGTGCAGTTGGTAGTCCAAGGAAGGGAGACATTTATGTTCATGCACCAAATGATCAGATTGGATCAACAGACAACGTAGAAACCCCTGAGTGATGTGGAACAATTGGAATTTGTCATGGCACAAATACCCACCAAGGCACTATACAAACTTCAGGCTAGCGTCATGCAAGAAGTGCAGTCCAAGGCCCGTGTGGATGAAACAAAGTTGGAGGTGGGTAGAGGAGTCGATGAAATGATACAAATCACATGCGACCAACTAACTTCAAAGAAAGAAAAGGAGAAAGGATGCACAAATAAACTAGAACAAGGGCTAATGGTGGTTTATGATCACATCCCAAACAATGCGCAAGCACCTCAGAGGAGTGAAGAGGAGAAGATCAATATGATCTCACAAACAATTGACAAATACAAGCAGGAAATTGAGGAGCTCAAAGAAACGATCAATCCTATGACTCCTCCCAAAGTATGATAACAGAGAGAACAACAATCTGCACTCCAGATAGATGAGATGAATAAATAAGCAAAGGCAGTAGAATATTTGTTCGACAGTTTTGCACAAACATGGACTATCCTGGAAGAAGACGAGAATGTACAACAATGGAGCCAAGAATATGAGACAAGAAGCGCTAACATACAAGAGCTAAAGCAAACAAAAAAAACAATGAGCATCACAAAGCGCTTGAAGGGCACTCGAGACATGAAGAAGCTGCAAACAGAGTTGAAAACTGCGTAGACAAAGAAGCAAGAAAAACAAGTCGAATTGGAACCCCTCCAAGAATAAGCAACACAATTGATTGCGCAGTTGGAGGAAGAGAAGAAAAGTATGGCATAGTCACACATAGAGGGTGCAACATTGTTCCAGGAGGAGATAATAGTGCAGTCAGTGGAGGCGCTAACAAGAAAAGTTGTGTAGATCAAGGCAAAAGGAAGGGAACTAACAGAAAAGTTCCACAGCTTGGAAGAAGTTATTTAGGGAGTGCGCACTTCCTAAATGGCTCGAGATAAGCCACATGTCAGCGTTGCGGGATTGTTGGGCGCATTCCTATTTTTAGGAAAGACCTATTTTGAGGAAAGACCATTTTTTCGAAGGAAAGACCTAATTTTGGAGCACGCGCAATAGCTGACAAGAAAGCATCATGCAGAAAAAGAAGGAAAAGTAGCATGGAAGAGGAGAATCCACATGCGAGGAGGCAAACAAGCCTAACCATGTTAGGGTTAGGGATTTTGATAAGGATTGTAATGGCTATAAGCCTGTAAAATAGTATAAAGAAGAACCTAGGAGGTCTAGGTTAGGGGTTCATATGAGTTCAATTATTATTGATGAGTTGATGGCAGTTATTATGATTGTAATAAGGTTGTAGATTCAAGTAAACCATAGTTTGAGGTTTATATCACAGGATGATGAGAAATGTGTGATCTAGTCTACCTCGCAAAGGTTCCTGAACCTCTTCAAGGTTGTTGGATTGAATATGTATTGTGCGAAGCGCTAGATTTTGCAGCAGACTTAATAAAAGAGAAGAGAAGCCAAATCTTTGTGGATGTAGCCTAGGAGGGGGTGAACCATGGTAAATCTTGTGTTCTGTGTGATTTTTCTTGAATGAATTGTGTTCTGTTAATGTTTAGTTTATGAGTGAATGAATAACTATATCAATTAGCATGCATGCACGAGGTCAAAGATGAATGAATCCTATATTTACTTGATTGAATAACAAGATTAATGCATGGAGAAGATACAATACATCCCCATATCCCCACTCATTCCTATACTGCAAGAACTTGAGCATTGTAGTCACCCATAAATCTATCTCGGGTGAGACTACGTTGTGTGCACTGCATGCATCATTGCCTCCTGGTTTACCAAGAGGGCTGCTAGTTTTAGAGGGTTTTGTTGGAAACCTGTTCAGATCTGAACTTGGGTCAGAACAAGAAGTAGAAGGGAGATCTAACCCAACATGGGATAAAATAAATCCCTCTCATTATAGGAACATTATGATTAGTCCCATTTTAGCCAATATATACAAAACTATTTTGGAAAAGAAGATCATCATATGGATAGAAATCCATAGAAAAAGAGATAAAGGACAAGCCCGATTTAGATGCCATCATTCAATCATGGATCACCTTGTCACACTGAGGATCATTGTGGAGGAGTTTCACAATAATAAAACCAATATCCTTTGTTGTTTCATTGAATTTAGAAAATATTTTGACACGGTGCTCAAGACTAACCTTTGAAATAGGTTAGAAGAGATAAAAGTTACTTTTGAGTTGAGAATTGTTGCAATATATGAGAATGTTATTACCAAATTTAGGAACATTGAGGGTTGGTCAGAATAAATTAAATTTAATATAGGAGTCAACAAAGTTTGTCCCCTATCCTCTACCCTTTTGGGCATATACATTTTTAAGATAGAATATTTTTGGAAGATGCAGGTCTCTTATTGGTGTAGTCATCAGCATTCTTCTTTACATCGATGATATCATTCTTAGGGTTTTAAAATTTATGTGGTGGGATTGGTGATCAAAAGTTCTTGGAAAAAACATAGTCATCATTTTTTAGTGTCAACATTTTGGATCACATATCAGATCCATCGATGATGGTGTTCTTATGAAGAGGATTCCCTATGACCTCAGTAAGCAACTAAGAATGCACAAGAACTTCTTCTCTAGTACAGATATGACTATGAGCATTGAAAAAAAGAAGGTTATGATAATTAAATCCAAAAATATCACCTACAATACTTTCATATATGATAAAAATAGCTTGGAGGAAGTGCCTTCATACAAATATCTTGGAATCGATATTAATCACAAGCTCAATTGGAACTATAGCCTTGAGAAATGGATAAATGGATGGTGGAAAGTTTGTTATGGGCTTGAAAAAAAGTATAAGTTAGCAAATCTTTGGCTATGGGATAAGAAAAAATCCTCTTTGAGACTCTCATCACTCATTTTTATCGTATATGGATGTGAATTTTGGGGATGCAATATCTCTAGAGAATCCTAGAGAAAGATAGAGAATATCCAAAAGAAGTTTATAGCTTATAATCTAAAAATCAAAGACAATACACCCTATCATATCCTCCTCATAAAAGTGAGCATCCCCCCCATTGAGAGCATGGCTCTGATTAGGTATTTAAATTACAAGAACAAGATAAACAACATGGACAATAAGAGGCTCCCCAAAATTTCTTCAAACTCCAATTAAATCCACCATTGGCTCAAGCGGAGATGGCATAAATATGTCAATTCTTGGCTAAAACATTAGGGAATAAATGAAGAAGTCATTCTATAGAAAAACGATAATATTAATAACATTAACATATTATTACATATAAAGTTAAGGAGAATATGTGGTGTGATAAAGAATTAGAGAATAAAAGAAAATTAAGATACTATAAGGAGGTGGTCAACCCTAATCTATAAGATCAAAAGTATCTCTCAGTTTTGACTAGAGTAAAGAAGAAAATCAACTTTGCTAAAATAAGAAGAAACTCTCATGAGCTGCATAGTGAAACTAGGCATTGGGAAATTCCCAAAACACCATGGGGTGAAAGAAACTATCACCTTGGTGGCACTAAGAGGATTGAAGATCAAAAGCACTTTCTCTTAGAGTGTCATGCTTATACCCAAATTAGATCACAAACTCAACATATTTTTCACAATATCGACCTTCCTAACCTTCTAATTCATCAAAACTGTCGTGATCTTAGAATGCTTCTCTTAATGCTTTTCGAGCACAGAGATAACATTCTAAAGAAACCCAAGTAATCTCTTACCTTTCTTAAGGTTTGATAGACCAATTATGCTCTCAGTGGTTGTTAATTATCATCATCATCATTATCGTCATCACACACACACACACATAAAGCAATTGAAAGTTAAAATTTCTTATGGTTAAAATATTTTAATGGCATGGTGCTCAATATGTGGGAGATGTTTAATTCCTTTCATATTCAACATGGTGTGTGTGTGTGTGTATCCAAACATGAGTTTATCCTACTTTTCGTTGGTCATGGATTTGACTCTCTTGATTCCCTTGTAATTAGGGCCGATGATTTACCCCACTTACCATCCATGGAACACGGGGAAGTATTTAGAGGGTTTTCCTCTAGTACATTTCCTTGGAAATTGGTTAATAACATGTGTTGCCTCCTTGGAGGTCACATGTTCAAATCTAGAGGGGGGTAGGGTATGTATACCTCCATAGACTTTAACAGTCAAA
>ML780855.1:653696-671950 GCA_009831015.1 Picea engelmannii | reverse complement strand
AAAATTGATCTAGCAACTGTTTCTAGAGCTCTTTTACACCAACAGTTAGCTAGGCTAGTGCTTTGGAGTAGGAAGAGAGATACACTCTCCAAAAGCTCAAAAACACACAATAGCATCTTGAGTTAGGGAGTTTTAAATTCCATTGACAACATATTGTCCTGGGATGCTCTTCTAACACAAGGGTCAAGCACTAGGTTGCATTGGTGTTCGTAGAGTTACTGACCCTGCTTTGTTGACATCGGTGTAGAGATTGCACGTATTACGGGGATCACTCCGAGGTATACCCACAATTATGAGTGGAAGCCTTTGAGTTGGTTTCGGGATAGATACCCTGCCTTTGCGTGTGGATCGGACTGACGACTGTTCCCCCAGGCTGTACTGTTGTTTGTGGTAACCTTAGTGGCCTTTCTCTCTAGGTTCTTACCCAAGGTGACTGTGGAGGGGAAAGTCTTCACGGTACCTGGAATCGACGTTGATCAAAATCACTCGGGCTCCTTGGAGGGTATACCCACGATTATGTGTGGGAGCTTGCACCAGGGCGTAAGTCTGTTAAGCAGGTCGTCAACGTAACTTTTCCACCTTGGCCTCGCCCCTTCTCATCTCGTTGTTGCGACGTTGGATTTCATCACCAACTAGTGGCTTCGATATTAGAAGGTATTGTTTGCTTGGTGATTGCTTCTAGATTTTGTTTACTAGAGTGTGTTGTTTGTTTCTCGAAGGTGACCATAGGATTTACGTTGCGGAGTTTGTTACTTGTTTACAATTGCTCCCCCACGACGTTCACGTAGGATGCAAGGTTTATCCCCTGAACATCCGGACGTTTCACAACCCTTGCATATGACAACACCTGAAGGTACCCCTGAGGACTCTCCTCGTCAGGGTGAAATCCCTCTTGTCACTCTACCACACGTGGACATAAGTGAAGTCCAAGACGTTTCTACACCACTTCCACAAGTAGGATGCACTGATCCTCTCAGTGATTTTCGAATTACCAATACTATAGAGGACTATTGCATTCGTCGTGGTGAACGACCTGCTGGACGAATAAATCCTTCTGAAGAAACCACTTTTACATCTTTTGAATCAACTGTTGGGCCTTCTCACAGTGTATTAGGCCAAGATCCTTTTTGGTCCGGTAATTACCGTCAAGTTCTTTTCGGTACATGGTCATCCCCTGTTTACGAAATCAACCCTCCTGTGTCTCCTGAGACAAAGACTACACCCAAGACTAGCACTTATCGTTTTGTTCTTCCTCCCGAGATGGCCCACCTTGCAGATACGACGAGTGTCCAAACCGGAATTAATGTAACTACTCTTCCTCCTATCAATACCCAGCGAATGCCTGAGGCTAGCCCAAATTTACCTCCTGGTTACCATGCGCTGAATCCTTTGTTGAATATTTCCCATCCAACACCTCCGCAAACCCCAGCTGGTTGTCCAAGTGGTCCTCCGTTTCCTGGGCATCCTATTCCCGGTTTCATCCCGACACTCCCTCAGTTTCCTACTGGCAATCCTAATCCTAGTGGCACTATCCCGACTGTTGCACCGAACTTACAAATTCCCATTGGTGGACAGGGTGGTACGGTTCCTTTTCCTTTTCCCGGACACAACACAGTTACCACGCAACCTACGGTTGGAACACAACTTCCGGGTGGAATTTTACCTACGGTAGGGGGACTGACCTCCCCTTTTGGGCAAAATATACCTCCTCAGTTGGCCCAGTATTGGAATAAGATTTTACAAAACCTTCCTCAAACTGCCGGGGGGAAAACCACTGTCCCTCCTGTAGGCCAACCGTATCTAGGTGTAACTAATCCTATTTGGGGTTCAGGTCAAACTACTCAACCTCAGGTCCCTACTCAGACTCAAGGTCACAATCCTTGGGGTTACTACCCTATCCAGCCATCACCGAATCAACCAGGATCTTCCCTTTATGGGCAGTCTTCTTATGCTCCTACTGGTCTGCCAACAGGGCTTCCACCCCAAAGTCACCAGTACCCACAAGTGAATCGACAGTTGCCTTTTATTGCTACTTTGGATTTGCCCGAATTGTCTAGGATTCTCAATGATCCTATCCGTCACTCTCCCCAATGGCCTGCTATCCCTGCAAAGCTTCCATCGGACATTCCAAAATTCGATGGCAAGGCGGGAGAGGACCCTAATAATCATGTCATGACTTTTCATTTATGGTGTTCGTCCAATTCGTTGATGGACGACTCCATTCGTCTCCGTCTTTTTCAACGAACCCTCACTGGAGCTGCTGCGAAGTGGTACATTGAGTTACCACGAGGTTTCTTTTTCGATTTTCACACCCTTGCTATGGCTTTTCTCACACATTACCAGTTACCGATCCGTTACGATACCGGGACTGAGATTTTAACCTCCTTCAAACAAAATACAAGCACTCATATATCTGATCATATTCATGAGTGGCGAAGGAGGCGGCGTCTCATTAAACTTGAGCTTCCCGATCAGTTACTGGCAGAATGGTTCACAAAATATTTTTTGAAAAAAATCGGTAAAGACATTGCTATGGGCGGTGTTGTTACAGAAGAGCAGGCTATAAGTCGTGCTCAGTACCTTGATCTCATTTATTTGCAAACGGGAACTCTTTATGATCTATTACTGGACTTGCCTCATCCTGGTACTTCCAGCACTTCAACCACCCCAGCTGCTTCACATGCAACTGATGGTGTGATTGGGACTACCCATGCCCAATCACATTCCGTTTCAAACACGACCCCTAAATCCAACTCTTCTAATGTTCAAAGTGCTCCGTCTCCTTCTCCTCCCGCCGGTAAAACCTCTGAAGTGAACGCTGTTCAGTCTACGCCGACCGGTAAGAACAAATCTAAGAAAGGGAGAGGCAATAATAAGGAGAGTAAAAATGATAATCATAATGAGCAAACCAAAACCCCTCCTGTTGAAGACCGGGATAAGCGCAAACCACGCTACCCTTGCCTTATCTGTGGTGACGATCACTACACAAAGGATTGTCCGAGACGTGCCGAGGTTAACAAATTCCTTCAAGGAACACCAAAACCCTCTACTCCAGCAGTCTTATCTCAACCCTTCCCGTCTCAACAACAAGCTTCGTTGGTCATCCACGACCAACCCTCTACTTCTACATCATCTTATGTTTTGATGTGCACCGGTGATTCCAGGAAAGACAACGTTGCACTTACCACTAGAGCTAAAGACTATACTCCTTCTAAGGAGAAGGGTGATGAATTACCTCCTGATCTGGTACAGCCCTCTCCACCGAATCCACCCACAAACGGTCCTCTTCATCTCGAACGACCGAGCCTTGATACAGTTTTGCGACCCCCAAAAGGTGTCGTTAAGAAATCAACATTCAATCCTCATGCTCGTGCGGCCCAGAACTATAGCATTTTCGAAGATCTGGCCCAAGCACCTTCAGCGATGTCTGCCCTTGAAGTCCTTCAGTCTTGTCCTGCACAACGAAGGGCTCTGTTGAAAGCTATAGGTGGAATCGATCCTACAGATACGAATTTGATAGTCTTTGACTTGGACGATCATGTTCCAAGGTTACCCCCACAACTTGCATTTCAAATACAAGTTGTTGTCGCCGACAAGAGCATTTGTCGAACTGTTGTTGATGAGGGTGCCTCTACGTGTGTAATGTATTTTACTTGTTGGAAAGCCATTGGCTCTCCCTCGTTAAACGAATCACAAAACACTTTGAGAGCCTTCAACGGCTCTGGTTTTAATCCTTACGATGTTCTCCCGTTGTTGCATGTTACTCTCGAAAGTAAGACCGTCCAGGTTGAAGTGGAAGTTTTCGATGCTCCCCTAGATTATAATCTTCTACTTGGTCGTAGCTGGGTCGATTCTATGCATGTTGTTGTATCAACCCTTTTCCGTGTCGTACGATTTCCTCACCAGGGAAAAGTGGTTACGGTTGATCAACTTGCCTTCTTTAATTCCAATACTCGCACTGGCAACGTGCCGTTCATAGCTAAAACCCCACCGGGTTACGAGAATGTTGGAGTCGGTCTTTTAAAAGACTCTTCGTTAATGGGTACTTTCCCCATACCACCACCACCCGATATTCCACGCCCGTCAGTTGCTTCTATTAATATGATCTCTACTGTGCCTCATGAACTTCCTGTGTCTACCGACCCTTGGATAGTCCCTGATCCTAGAGATCATGTTCGTTTCAGCGACGTCATGCCGTTAAGTCCGGTTGAGTCCGCTTATCAAGCCATTCAATCGACAACCCTTACTACTTCTTCTTTTGATGAGTTGTCTCCTGATCCTTTCCATGTCATCTTCCCCACTGACGAGATGATCATGTATGTCCTGGATGACACCCCTTGGGATGATGGACATCATCGTTCCCTTATGTTTCTGGAACAACAGACTCTTGAGAATTATCAGCGGATTTCGACTCCGTCGACTGTTATTGTTATATCCACTGTTCCCCAATCTACACGAGATGTGTTTAGAGAAGGGAACCTCAGTAACATTTCTCCCACGATACCCATAGACATTTCATTTAAACCTGGGATAGTTGAGAACGTTCATATTGGAGCTTCGTGTTCTCCCAAAGAAATTATCACTTATACTTCCTTGTTTAAAGAATTTTGTGATATCTTTGCCTGGAGTTACGAAGAGATGCCAGGTATCGACCCTACTATTGTTGTCCATGAAATTAAGACATACCCCGGAGCTAAACCAGTCCGACAGCGCCTCCGTCCTGTCCATTCACGTAAAGCGGTAGCCATTAAACTCGAAGTTGAAAAACTTCTTAAAGCCGATTTTATTTATCCCGTGGCTTTGACAGAATGGGTTTCCAACCCCGTACTGATCGATAAGAAAGGTGGTATTATACGCGTTTGTGTTGATTATCGGGATATTAACAAATCTTGTCCGAAAGACAATTTTCCAACCCCTTTCGTTGACCAGATCGTCGATGACTGTGCCGACAGTGAAATCTTTTCCCTCATGGATGGATTTTCCGGCTATAATCAAATTAATATCGCTCCTGAGGACCAACATAAAACGACTTTTATTTGTCCTTGGGGTACTTTCACCTATAGAAAACTCCCTTTCAGTCTGAAGAATGCAGGTGCTACGTTTCAGCGTGCTATGTCTTATGCGTTTCACGATATCAATCATATCGTTCAACCTTATTTGGACGATTTGCCGGCTCATTCTTTACGTTGATTCGATCACCCCAATCATCTCTGAGCAATTTTCGTTCGTTGTCGATTCTATTGCATTCGCCTGAATCCTCATAAGTGTGTCTTTTGCGTCGAGTCTGGCCGTCTCCTTGGTTTCATTGTTTCACGTCATGGGATTCGGGTAGATATTATCAAGGTTGAGGCGATTCTTAATCTCCCTCCTCCTTCTTCACTACGCCAGTTACAAAGTTTGCAAGGGAAAGCAAACTTTCTTCGTCGTTTCATCCCGAATTACGTCAAGATTACTCGTGGTTTCACACGTCTTCTAAAGAAAGGTTCAGCGTTTGTCTGGGATAAGGTTGCTAACAACGCTTTTGAAGCTTTAAAGTTGTCCCTCACCAAAGCTCCTCTTCTTTTCCCTCCGGATTATAGTCGAGATTACTTTCTTTATCTAGCTGCATCTGAGTATACTATCGGCATGGTTCTCTTTCAAGAGGATGATAACCATGATGAACATGTTATCTATTACTTGAGTAGAAGTTTATCATCCATGGAAATCACGTACCAACATGTTGAGAAGCTGGCTTTGGCTGCTGTTCAAGCAGTTCAATGTTTTCGTCACTATATTCTATCCAGGAAGACTACGGTGATTTCACACTGTAACCCCATGCAACATATATTGACACGTCAATTGCTGGGGGGAAAGTACTCCAAGTGGATTGTTATTCTCCAGGAGTTCGATTTGGAATTCGATCACGCCACGTCGAAGAAATACCTCGTTTTCGCTGAGTTAATTTGTGATTTTCCCCACACTGCCACGGAAAAAGTAGCAGTCGATTCGTTACCTGACGAGTCACTTTTCCTTATCAGTACTGACGATATTTGGTACGAAGATATCATTATATATCTCCAAACTCAAACTTTTCGGCCTGCTTTATCCAGTAATGAACGACATCGCGTCCGTTATCAAGCACGTCATTATATTATCCTCGGTGACACTCTTTACCGTCGAGGTATTGACTCTGTCTTTCGGCGTTGTTTGACTTTTGAAGAAGTTGAGAAAGCTTTGAATGACTGCCATTTAGGAGCATGTGGTGGTCATATGTATGGGTATGCTACTGCCTAGAAGATCTTACGTGCAGGTTACTTTTGGCCTTCCTTGTTCAATGACTGCATTACTGCTGTTCAGAAGTGTCATGCCTGCCAGACCTATAATCATAAGATTCGGTCGCATCCTGCTCCCCTTCATCCTGTAGTCTCAGTAGGTCCTTTTTTGAAATGGGGCATTGATTTCATGACATGTCACCCTCACTCGGCCGAGGGGCATGGTTATATTATTGTAGCTGTTGATTATTTTACTAAGTGGGCCGAGGCGATGCCGACATTCGACAATACTGGGAAGACTGCAACATTATTTCTTTTCAACCATGTCATCACTCGTTTTGGTGTTCCTCAGGCTATCATTACCGATCACGGTAGTCATTTTAGGAATTATATGATGTCTGAACTTACAGAGAAGTTGGGCCTTCGTCATGATAGCTCAACACCCTATTATCCACAGGCTAATGGCCAGGTCGAAGCCATTAATAAGGTTCTTATAACTATGATTCGAAGGATGATAGGAATCCATAAGAATAGCTGGCACACGATGTTGTGTTCAACATTGTGGGCGTATCGGACATCTGTTAAGTCTGCCACGAGATTTACACCTTTTCGATTAGTTTATGGCATGGAAGCCATTTTGCCAATAGAATGTGAGATACCGTCTTTGAAGCTAGCTGTAGAACTCTTACCTAATACTTTTGCTGAGGATGAACGTCTGTTGTATCTGATGCGATTAGATGAGACTTGCCGTGACGCTACTCTTGTAATAGTAGCCCAGAAGAAACGCGTTAAGGCACAGTATGAAAAGCATGTCAAACCTCGTGTCTTCTCTGAAGGAGATCTTGTTCTTCTATATGAACAAGATAAAGATGTCTTAGGAGCTGGGAAATTCGAACCAATGTGGAGTGGGCCTTACATTGTTAGCAAAGTTTTGGAAAAAGGAGCGTATGAACTAGTGGATTATGATGGTGTACCTTTGAGTGAACCCATGAATGGGTTGTACTTAAAGAAGTACTATGCATAAGTCATTTGTGCATGAGTACTTGTATTTTATGTATCATACTGCGTGTGTGTGTTACGTTAGTTTTTCTTTTGACGTTATCTGGTCTCTACCCTTATGTGACGTTGAGTTTGATTGCCATATGTCGGAGTATTCGCTACCTTATATTGGCTTCGCCGATGGTGCTAGCTGTAGTACTCGGAACCTAGCTTCCGCTGCATGGGCAATCTATGCCCCAACAAACGAACTCATATCTCTACGAGGTATATGTCTTGGCCGAGAAACCAACAATATCGCAGAGTATAGTGCCGTTGTTGAATTATTGGTGGATGCTATCTCTCTTGGAATTCGTCATTTGGTTGTGCGAATTGACTCGCAGTTGGTAGTATTACAACTCAGTAATGTATATTCTATTCGAAGTCCTACTTTATTAAGGGTATATTTGCGAATTCGCCTCTTGGAACGACATTTTGATTATATTGAATATCAACACATTCCTAGATGTCTTAATACATTGACAGATGCTTTAGCTAATTATGTATTGGACAGGCATTTAAATCATTTATAAATCAAACACATTAAAATGTACACAATGTAAAGTAAGCCGGTAGAACCCATGTATATATATATATATATATAACGATCAAAGTTTGTTTTTACAAAATGTGTCTGAAGACCAAAATATCAAAATTGAAGCACAAGGCTTCTACATAATAACATCAATGATGTTCACGATAGCACACTAATGTCCTAGCAACTCTGCGGAGCAAGTGACCCATAGAGGCAGAGACTCCCACAGTGTGATGCTGATCGCGTCGTGGAATCTCCTCCAGAGGCATATCTGGAAATTCTTCCATCAAACCCTCTAAGTTCTGCTCCACTGTCAGATAGTCCTCTGCGTACTGTGGAACTGCTACTACTACCTCTCCTCGTCTCTGGATAGGGGAACTGCCAACAGGCTGGTATGGTCCAACGTCTGTGTTATCACCAAGATTTTGGTGTTAGTCTTCGGGTAAAACTATAAAAACAAAAAACATTTAAATATGTTGAAAAAATACAAAAACATTTAAAAGATAAAATTGATGTACTTATTACCGAGGTCTCCCCATTGTGCATCTTCAGGAAGTGAAAGATCTGGATCTCCTCTGAAATCCAGCCCAGCATAGGCATAGTCGTTCACCATAAACATCTGAGTCTGCAACCAGTCGAAGAAAACATTGTCATATTTGACAATAGGACCTGCCGCATGTCGGGCCATAAGCCGACACCACCGCAACATCCTCGGATCTCTGGGACCAGGAAGATCCCACTCGGCCTGTAGACGGAATACCGAGACTCTCTCCAAGAAGAAGGACACTAATAGAGACCCATAACCAAACTGCTTCAGGTCTCCACGCCTACACTTAGTCAACTGTTTCTTGAGATTGCGTAATACTGCGTCGGCCCAGTTAAAGACCCGGGGCTCAGTACACTTGATGGCATACTGAAAATAGCTCTGCAAAGCCATGTGTGGAGCCGCACTTCCTGCCATCCGAGCAATGGTGAAAATAATCGTGCGGAGAGTTATATCGGTAACTCCCCAAATGGCCACTTTACCTTTCTGTCTCTCTGCCTCAGGTACACAATACTGGTTACAATACTCGCTCATTTTCAACCCACCTCTTCTGCTGCCAGATAAACTAGCATATGATCCACGTCTGGACAATCCAGTCAAGAAATAGATATCCTCGATATCAATGGTCAATGTATGGGCCCCCACGATGAAGACTTGTTGGTCCGGATCCCACATCCGGACTAAGTATTCCAACATCGAACTTGGGCCCTCATGGCCGGGATGCGGAAATACTTTAAGAGACCACAGTTTCTTAGTGCAACAATGGTTGGAGGATTGTTTTCCGCATTAGCATTATCCTCCTCGTGCTCTCGTTCCCGCCACTCTAAAACCATGATTGTGACTAACAACCTGCATAAAAACAACACACAAACATAGTGAGTGATCTTATTCATGAGGAAAATTATTGCAATTGGCTAAACGTTACACAAATTTTTGGATTTTGCGGTGTTCACAGGTGGCCTGCTTCGCACAGTGCGAACTTCTCGCAGGTGGCCCATGGCCCACCTGCGAGAATGGGTCATTCTCGCAGGCCCCGTATGGGCCACCTGCGAGAATGCTCCCAAGCACATAGGGTTTAAAAAATTGAATTAAAACTTGACTTTTAACCAATAAAAACATAATTTTGAACCATGAAAAGATAAAGGATGAGGCACTTACCAAAATATAGCTGACGGCACGTCAAATGGTCTCCCGTAGCTCTTGGAATTCGACGCCGAAGATAGAGGGTAAATGAGGGTTTTTTGGCACTCAAATGGTAAAATGTGGAAATGGTATGGTAAGTTTTATTATTTGTTCATTTTATTACTTTTTACTATATCGAAAATGGGTTTTTTATGTTTATTCTTTATTTAACCCTAATCGCTAATGTAAAAATGAGTGAAATGATTGGCAGGTGCAAGTATGGATGGTTATGGACATAATTTTTACTTGGTGTGGTGTGATTTTGGTTGTTTGTTATGATTTTGACATCCAACCCCGAACGCTTCTTATCCGTTCTTGCGCTTGTAAAAAAAAAAAAACATAAGAACGCGATCGAGCGTTGTTTTATCTCTTTTTTGGGCTCGTTGTGGTTACACGAAAAAGGAACCCTCCTGGAGTTGTCTTTAAGCTCTTTTCAAACTCTCTAAACATAAAAAGATTGCTGAGCGATCTTGCTATTTTCATGCTTGTTAAAGTATTTGAAGTATGCATCCTTCGAGCGATAGTTTAACCCTTTTTCGGTGTCGTTGGACTATTGTACAAAAAAGGAACTGAGAGAGTTCTCTTTTGAGTGTTTTTCCAAACTCTATAATCTTGAAAAACCTTCGAGTTTACTATCTATGGACTCGTTAAACAAACATTGACAGGCCCGTGATGGGACCGAACCACTCCTTCCCAGGGTTCGTTAAAAAATACTTCGAGGGACTCGTCCAAAGGATGAGCTTATATCAACAAGCATATGTGATCCTCTTCAAGCTTGCGTAAAAATAAAGAGGTACTTGCCAGAAATGGTGGGTGAAAATTTGGGAAAAGGGGTATGTTTCGTCTTTGTGTTAATTGGCAGTAAGTGTCGCTCTTGAACATGACACCCCCTATTCATCATTTGAAGCTAATTTGGGAAATCCATTTGTCTCTCATTCGATTTAATCACAAGGTATTTCCATGTGTCGTCTTTGAGTCAATGCTTCCAAATCATTGGTCGTGTCATTCATGTGTTCAAGAGTTGTCCGTCTAAAACCTCTATTTGAGTCGGCCATCTGCAGTTATCCATTCATTCCGTGTCGGCCTTCCCTGTGTCCAAAGTCCAATTGTCGCATACTTTGTTTGACTTTCAAACTATGTTACTCATTTTGTGTCACTGATGAGGGATACATCAAGGCCCTCCTGTGACGATTCTTGTTCCGTCGACCTCAGCACATTATCCGGAATCGAGGCTTAGAAATTATTTGGTACCTTGGAGCTTGCATGCCTCAATGGAAAGTTTCCTCTCTTTCGACAGTGGGTTTACATCATTGACTCCTGATCGAAAGGTTCCGTCGAGTGTTCGACATCAACTCATTTATTCACACTCGATGGATTGTACTATAGTACCTTGGGAGTCATTGACATCAATGGTGATTTCCCTCGCGCTTGTTAACGGTTACATCAATGACCGGTAATCAAGTGGTTTCTACCATGTTTGACTTCAACGCATGTAGTCACATGGTTAGATTCGTACTTTGGGCGATGAGATTGAAGACCCTAGATATTATCTTTGTGATCCAGGTTGCGATGGAGTATGTATAATTTGCGACACATAGATCCACTGTGTATGTTTCGTGGCTATGTCGTCTTGGTTGAAAATTTGTCGCATAGATCCACAGTGTATTCAGGTGGTTGTGCTATATTATGACTGCATGGATCCACAGTGTATGATTGGTGGCCATGACCTTTTTTTATGATGTCATCAGTCTATGATCCGAGTATAGGAATGCCTACCTCAGGAATTGGTACACATGATATTCTATTGATGCTTGGATGTTTGCAGGTTTCCAATTAGATGTGTTCTTGGTTCTTGACACACACATGTAGCTTACAAAGTCCGTCGACTGTCAGTGTTTCCACTCTCAGACTTTGGGGGGCATTCTGTTATCCACAATTTTGGTCGTCGTGATGATGTCATGATGATGTTATGATGATGGAAAATCAACCTCTTCACTAAGAACACTTTCCTGAAAGAAGTTACATTTGTCTTCTTCCATAAATCATGTTTTTTAGGATGTTCGCAGGCTACCTATATATCTGCCTGCGACAATGCTTGATTCTCGCAGGCTGCATTAAGCTGGAGTACGAACCTATCACACTGTAACTAATAGCCAAGGTGCGAACATGTTCCAAAGGAAGGAAAAAGATGAAATCTCGAACCTTCTAGAAAGGAATCTTCTAGAAACATGAGTTGGCTTCGAATGGTTGTTTAGGTGCTGGCATTCCAGATATCTTGGGATCATTTCCTATCCAAGTAACTATCTATCTTCTCCTATATATTGAGGAGATTGCTCATGGAAAGGGTTAATCAAACAAGAAACAAGCTAGCTAGAGATTGATTAGAGAATTAGTGCAAGACTGTATGGAGGACTGATGCTACAGCAGCAAGAGAAGACAACAAGGTCACCACAAGTGATTGATTTTCTTCATGCATGAGCAAGTGTGTGTGTCAGAGCTAAGATCCATCGAAAGGAGACCTACGACATCAAGGCTCAGGTTGTAAGTTTCACTTTCAATTAATGCAATACAGTAATATGTCCCTTTCCCATAAAGATGATGTCACTTTATTACATAATTCCTTGATCATATGTATAGACTATCCATTGAATATATTGATCCACCTTCACTTCAATTGGTTTGAACTGTTGTGATCTGAACGGGACAAGAGAATCGGAGCGAAGCTTGGAACAACAGAGACCTAAGGAAAGCGTTCATAAGGTATGTCCATGATCCTTATCTCTTAGTTCATTCAATAGACTAGATCTAGGGAAAGTGTATTATTCTGTCCTGTTTTGTTCTAGATCCAGGTGGATCTAGGGAGATCGGTTTGTGTCCGCACTCATAGATTTATCCTCTAAAAATGCAGTTGTGTTATTTTCCCTGTCTAGCAAGGTCGATATATGTTCTGCTGTGAGATTTTGCTGGTGCTTCGGTGTTGACATGATAGAAAATAATTGCATGAAAAATAGTTCGAGAAGTACATGTGAAATTGCAATATCCGCAGTTTTTTTGTTAAAATAAAACATATGCATGATGCAGTTATAAACCATGTATGGTGAAATGTGTCCATATGGAAATACATGTTCTTTATCCTCTACAAATACTGGTGTGCCCACGATACAATTTTTCTTGTACTTGAGATATGATATGTACAACAAATATTCTGCAAAATTATATTTCCATGTCTAGAAGCATATCTGGGTAGTTTGCCACGGAAAACCAAAATCTTGTATCGTGGGCACATCAGTTTTTGTAGAGGATAAAGAACATGTATTTACATGGGTGGAAGCATATATGGATACTTTTCCATGGAAAACCAAAAATCGTTTAGCTACGACCATGCAATTTCGTAATATTTTTGTGGCTTGTAATATATTTTGGGCAAGGAAAAAAAATACATAGTTACAGCTATGGATGGAGAAGCGCAAAGGTTCATGTTTCTGCCTATCTTTTATACTATTCATTGAGCATCTTCTAATGTATGTACATATTACTTGTTCTCCGGTGCATACCAACTTCCATTCATGTTCATTGTATTTTGTGTGTTCCCACATTCAAACAAAAAAAATAGCTGGAGAAAACGACAGAGTCTTGACTGCATTAGTTGAAGAGGAGATAGAAAGGTACATTCTTGTACTGTTATTTCATATTGCGTTGTTTTGTATTTCATTTATTGTCTGTATATGTGTTCACCTAGTTTATTGTATGTAGATGTTGTGTACCTTCCTACATAATAACTTATCTTCATTACATGTCTTCATGCATACTAACCTCCTTCATGTCTGTCGTATTTTTCCTGCATTGCTACATTTAAACAAACAGAATGGCTGGAGAGGATGATGGACTCTTTGGCAGGAATGTAGAAGAGGAGTTGCAAAGGTGGATACATGTACTCTTATTTCATATTCCAGTGTTCACTTTTTCATTTATTCTCTGTATATTTGTTGTGCTTGTTCTGCTGCTTTGCATTTTTTTTTTCTGTTGTTTTCTTCCTTCAAATATAATTTTTTGGGTTTACTTGTACGTATCTTTCTGCATATTCTCATGTGAATCGTATTTTGTTTTCTATTACATTGGAATAAATAGAATTATTTGTCTTTCTTTTACATGTCTATCTTCATACTAACTTGCCTTCATGTCCATTGTATATTCGGCGTTGCTACCTTGGAAGAAACAGGTTAGTTGGACAGGAAGATGATTTTTTTTGTGCAATAATAGAGGGTTCTGTGGTATAATATTCGAAAAGGTATACCAACTGTGCTGGTAAATTAAATATACAAACTGGGTGGGGGCATATAATATTAAACTAGAAAACGATGACTTGGCAGCAATGGGCCTTTCTGCCCTCCCCATTTCTACTTTTTCCATTTTCTATTATCCATTTTGTTTTCTAATTTCTCTTCTTAGTGGTCTTTCTGAAAATGCCTTGGTGCGCTGGTTGGCGGAATAACAGTTTCACATTTACGGTCACGCTTCTACCTTATTCCATACTTACCCACTTTGTCGATTGTGGGTGTCGGGCTGGCGGGTTCAAGATTGCTCCCCTGGCTTCCGGGGGTCCGTGATATAAAGATTAGTTGTGATACCCCGCCCTCATGCCCTGTTTACTGTTACACATTTTCCAGTCAAAAAATTAGAGGCATACAGTTTGACGCTCGGGTCCTCATGTTTCCTGAGTATATTCCTTGACACCCTATTTCATATTCCACCTCCTTCCACCCTGTATGTGACATTAAAAACTATTATGGATATTATACAATGCATATTCTTGTTTAGTCCTCATGATGTTCATCTACACATGCTTGCATCGGAAAAAGTTGGACTAGTGACATGGCCATGAGCAGTCAATCATCCCAGACATCAACGGACCGACAAGGTCAAAGGTAAAGATGCATACACTCTGCTCCTAGTATGTTTACCAAACAAATATCCTCGACTATTTATTCATCTATAGCATGGTGAATATGATGATGTCATATACAATACATGGTTTGTAATTCACACGAAGTATCAACAAGTACAAGTGAGACGTCGAACATAGCACAGGTTCCACAGAATAAGAGGTGTGGTTGCAAAAGTATGGCTCCATTGTTCATCGAAGTTATGCGTCTACTTGTAGATTTATGCCAGTGAAAGAAGAATACAAAAAAAAAAAATGCACACTACCATTCACTTTTGTTTTCTTGTTCAAAAATTGTCACCAGGTCTAGAATTGTAACACCCAAAGTACTATCAATAGAGGGCTTGAACAACCGCTGAACTGGAAAAGTGCTTGTCAGGGATATAATGATCATCTATAACACCTACTTGGACAAGGCAAACAAAACTAGATCCATTATGCGTTCTGACATGACCGACAAGGAGGCCATGATGAAAGTCACACTGACTATTCCTACACAACTTGTCCAGAAACATGCAGAAAAGATATTGCTGGGTAATGGGATGTCCATTACAAATTTAAATATATTTCCCAAAACAGTATATGACCATGGTGATTGTGATCAGATTATTTCTCTCAATGAAACAAGTACTATGGAAAAAATTCCCACTATTTGTTCATGATATCGTTTCGTCCCAGATGTGACTATCAGCCAACTTGCAGAGAGCAATGATATTTACCCAATTGGAACCATTGGCGCAACTGTCACACTGGAAAGAAAACTTGGCTCGCAATACATTCTCCATATAAGGGATGGAGAGTCAGACAACGACAAGGAAATGGTACCGCTTTCCATATCCAGTTTTGTCCTTTACTTTCGCATGTGCATGTATCTCGAGTAAGTTACACAAATATTTCACTGTTCCATGTTGCAGCTGCAATTGTTCGATACCTATTCAAATTTGTTTTCATCAATGGAACAACAATTGCATAAAGGTAAGTTTCCACTTATGCTCTTCAAAAACATAAAAAAGAAAAGGGATGTTAGAGAAAGGATATTTCGCACAACCCAAGCAATGTTTGTAATGGAGTTGCGAGCAGACATAGTATAGGATCTAAAGAAACTAGCTACCTCTACAACTGTTGTGCGTATACATCCACATAATCATCCTCACTTTGTTTATACAAATGACCTTCACCAAATTTCTGCAGCTTGTTTTATTTATTATTTTTTTTTTAGGGGGGGGGGTGCAGTTGTGTATTATATTGTTCAATGTATTAATTCCTATGCTCGCTTTTCTAGGTTGAGGGTGTTTTGGTTGCAACGAATGCGTACTCGACCCCCTTTGAGAATGTATGTGTGAAATGCAACTCTCCTGCTTCTACTTCCGATTTGATAAGTGATGATACGATTGATTGTCTGCGATGTAGTGAAAAATGTCCAAATATATATGGACATTACCTCAATGCTGCCATCCGAACCGTGGGAAACACAACCGTGCATTGTACAATTGGGCAACCTCTGTTACAATATGTGCTTCCTAGGTTGGCATAATTGTCGTATGAATCATACCTACAAAAAAAGGCAAGCAATGTATACATGCTGCATGACTTTCAGATACACACCATATTTACCTTAAATGAGGACAATGCAATATTGCATATTGGTTGAAGAAGAAACAAAAAAAAAATATCAAGCTTTGGCAGGAAACAAAAATATCTCATGTGTCTCTGTAATATTTCTTCAACACTCAAATGAATGTTCGTCGGACTTGAGTACTTGAGATTGCATGCGCATAAGATTGTTCAGTCCAAAAATGGGAAGCATGGTAGCAAACCCCATATATCCCATGGCCCCGATTATTTTCCCGTGGGAACATATACCAGATGTAAGAGAAAACCAATGACGCAACATCTTTTCTTTGTATATCAAATTGTTTGATGCAAATGTCGATGCGTGCTGCTCTATGGAACCTTGTGGGAACTTGCTTGCAGCCTGTTTGGAGTTTAGTTGGTTCTTGGTAGTATGCTTCGTCTGTCAATTTGTATATCACGAAAATCCGAGTGTTTGTTGGAGGACATGGAACAATAGAATTTCAATTTTTTAGCCAACTAGCCTGTAAATCTGCCTGTCAATTTGTATGGCGTTGTGACACAAATGTAGTATGTGGCTTGTTTTAGAACTTTTCCTTGATCGATGAACTTGGTAAAATTAATCTCCTGGAATGATTTGAAATAAACAAATATATATTGTGCAAAGTCCAATTGTGCTATCATATCAACAAGAGGCCCTTAAATTCAAATTGGTCGTTGTTATGCTTGCGGTGATAGAATTTAAAAAAAAGTTGTTTTGTTTCCTTCATTTTTTTTAAAATAAGTGATTTAACATCCTTTGATGATTTTATGTAATTAAATTGTACAATATCAACATTTAATATTAATAATTTAGTATTTGAAAATAATGTTTTTAGATAATGTTAGATAGTTGATAGGGATGACCATCCATAAACAATCACAATCTTGAGCCTGCTAGTCTTGGAGTTCGTCTGTCAATTTGTATATCGCGGAACTTCGAGTGTTATTTGGAGGACACAGGACAATAGAAGTGCAATGTTGAGTCAGCCAGCCCGCAAGTCCGCCTGTCAATTTGTATATCGCGAAACTTTGGGTGCTATTTGTAGGACAGAGAACAATAGAGGCCCAATTTTGAGCCCGCTAGCCCGAGAACCTGCGATTCAAAAAGTGCCTAAGTATGGAATGAGGGATCCGTACATGCTCTATAAAATCTCATGTCCATACTTTATAAAAGTACATATTTAGTATGTATTTCTCGTTTCTCAGAAAATTTCTAGGTGCAGAAGTTGGCAGATACACGTGTTCATATTTCCACTTACTTTTATATCACCAGCCCGACTGACCACTTCCCCGTTTCATATTGTACAAACGTTTTGGATCGTAAGTTTCTGAATACTCGGATTTTTCTTTTAAATAAGATATTTAACATCCTTTAATAATTTTATGTAATTAAATTGTACAATATCAATATTTAATATTAATAATTTAGTATTGAAAATAATGTTTTTAGATAATGTTAGATAGTTGATAGGGATCACCATCCATAAACAATCACAATCTTGAGCCCGCCATCCCTAGAGTCTGTCTGTCAATTTGTATATCGTGGAACTCTGAGTGTTGTTTGGAGGAAACAGAACAATAGAAGTGCAATGTTGAGCCAACCAACCCGCAAGTCCGCCTGTCAATTTGTATATCGTAGAAATCTGGGTGCTATTTGTAGGATACAGAGCAATAGAGGCCCAATTTTGAGCCCGCTAGCCTGAGAACCCGCAATCCAAAAAGTGGCTAAGTATGGAATGTGGGATCCATGCATGCTCTATGAAATTTCATGTTCATACTTTATAAGAGTACATATTTAGTATGTATTACTTGTTTTTCAGAAAATTTCTAGGTGCGAAAGTTGCAGATTCATGTCTTCAGATTTCACTTACTTTTATATCACCAGCTCGACCGATCGCTTCCTCGTTTCATCTTGTAATAAACAAATATAAACTGTGTGAAGTCCAATTGTTCTATGATATCAACACGAGGCCCTTAAAATTCAAATTGGTTGTTGTTATGCTTGCGGTGATAGAATTAATATCATTTTTTAAAATAAGAGATTTAACATCTTTTAATAATTTTATGTAATTAAATTGTACAATATCAATATTTAATATTAATAATTTAGAATTTGAAAATAATGTTTTTAGATAATGTTAGATAGTTGAT
>ML780855.1:631104-645660 GCA_009831015.1 Picea engelmannii | reverse complement strand
GAAAGGCTCGAGGAGCTTTCCTAGTCATAAGAATTTAACCAAGATTTTGAGGAGAGTTACATTATCAACTCAATCTGTTCATTTCAACCATCTTCTAAAGCAAACCAATGTTCTCATAAACCTATGGCATCAGCTCAACAATAGTTCTGTGGAGATACAATGAACATCTTCGGGTGCGAGGACTAGAACTTCCAGTGGTCCAGGGCATATTCTTATTACTCAACCCTTGTCGCCCAGAACCAAGTAATTTGGACCTCTGGGATTGCTCGTCCAGGCTATGTCCCTGAAGTTTTTGACTGTAAGGAGATGGTCTCTTGGCGCACTGATAAATTTATTTTAGACAAAAGAATTATTCCATTATGGGACTTCTCTTCTGTTTCTTTGTCACCTCAGGTCTTCCACCAGATGTTAAGATTAACAGAGCCAACATTGACGTTCAGAGGAGAAGATTGCAAACAGTTCCTAGCAAATCATAATAACGGGTTGGACCTATTTCCCCATTTATTGGAAGACCTAATTGTAGTTCCTGAAGATATCATAGGCTTCTAGGTTAGTTCATTTAGAAATCCATTCCGCGAAATTGCCTGGCTGTTTACAAGAATAACGGGACAAGAGTCCACAACAATTGTTTCCCGGATGGCTCTTTATATTTTGTATTTCATAGTCAAGGAAGAAGCCATTTTTGATTGGGGCAAGTTAATTTCCCATGAAATCCGTTCCCAATTGTCAACCTTCAAAAGGGAAAATAAATTTTATATGTCATCCTACTTAGTTTTTGCGATAACACATTGCTGCCTGTTTCCACAACTGTCTCTGTCCAAGAATGTCAACTGGGAATTCAACCCAGTAACTTTCTGGTACCATGCCTTGTGGAAGCACAAGGCTTCCCACTGTTTTTATTAGGTTTTTAATGGCTTCGTGTCTGTTTTCAAAGTTTTGTTGTTAGGAGAAGATGCTCCCCACATATCTGAATAGGCAACTATTTTTTTGGACAGGAAGAAGACACTTGAACATTTGGATAATTACATTGTGATAAGAATTTTTGGCTCCAGGGAAAAACCTGCTCTCCTTCCATGTCACATTACAGACAAAATGTTTGTTACAGAAGTAGCACAAAAATACAACTATTGGTTGCATCTATTGAAAAAGAAGAGAAAAAAGCAGTTCATTCCTCTGCCTTGGAAAGTCGGGGACTTCATGTTGAAAAATGTCAACAAAATTGACGAATTCACATCGCATTCTAGAAACTTCAACTTGAGATATGCTGAAAGCCTAAGAGGGTTCGACCCCGATAATATTTTTCGACAACATTTACAAACACTTGGCTTCGATGATTGTTTTTTCAAAAAACACATGTCTGAAAACAAAGACATTGGTGACAACGCTCTTGCTTATGATGCCAGCGACCTAGACACACTGCAAAGCAACACTAAATTGTACAAGTAACAAGGGAAAGACCCCGGTGACAAGAGTGTTCAATCGACGAATAACACTCCAAAAAGTATGACATCCCGGAGCATCGCTCCAACGAACCACCACAACAACAAAGAAACTCAGAGTTCTTCAAATGGAGGAGGAGATAACGACCCTCCTCACTCTAAAATTGATAGTTCTCACAAGCTTCCAGTAGACAAGAAGAGAAAAACAAATATTGGACAGGCGGAAGAGCCCGAAATTCAGAGTGAGAACATGGAACTTGAGCCTGATTTGGATAGCGTGCTCCGCTACCTTGACCAGCCCAGAGACACCATCCATCATAGTCATCCAATGGACATATCTGATACCGAAAATTTTGATGAAGATGAATCCTTCATGTTCCAGAGTGTTGTTTTTGACAACCAATCCAAAAAATTGATCATTGAGATAAAAGATGTAAAAAATAAGAAAGTAAAATCTCGTTCAAATGTTGACCTTGCGAAAATGCGTTCATCCCAAATATGTCAACTTCACAAGGTGAATAGAGATGAACTTCATGATTCCATTGGAGGCATCGAGCCCGAGAATGCCAGACTGAAGGACCTGATCAAGGAATTGGAAGAGGCTTTGATTCCTATGCCATTGCTTGCCAATCCTTTGGCAATAGCCATGCATGCCACCCCTGCAACCAACTTAAAAGGATCCTCCAGCCTCCTCACATCATGTAGAGGATATGTGGAGAACAATATCAAGAAAATATTGGAACTGGTTACTAAGGCGTGGGAAACACCACAAACCATCACTTCCCTTGGAACCAGGGCACATAGTTTGCTCAAACATTTGCAAGCAGAGTTAAAACTTGAAGGACATTTCCATTTAAACATGGTCCTTCCTTTTGGCGCCATTGTCAACAATATGACAGAAACAAAAAGAATACAACAAGATCTTCCATCCAAAAACTGGATCGGTCAATTAAATGCATGCTGGAAAGAAAAAGTGAAGAACCTGCGTCTCATTGTTCAGTCATGTGAACAAGCCATATCAAAGAAAGAAAAATTATTCACAAGGTCGTCAAGAATAAAATTAGCTGAAAGGACCAATGACTTCCAAGACCCCAACTTAATTGTTAACTCCTTGCCCTTAACTAGGTAAGACTTCGATAAACATGTTGATATGTTTAAGGCGTTGTCTTTGGAAATTTTTTACAGGAAATTCATTAGGCTCTACGTAATATTTCTATCGACTTTTGGGAATTAGAAAAAAAACTTTTCAACATAAAAATTTGGAATGAGATCAATGTCGCCCCAATGAGAAGCTACATTGAATAATGGCTTGAAAGAGAATTGAAGCAGGCCGCCGATGAAAGGCAACAGGCAGTTTCCACGATTCCAGTAGTCGTCAACAACATCAATGAAACGACAGCCGCAAGAAAATAGAAAAAGGGCTCATATGTACCATCATTGTAAGTCTACTGATTACATCTTGCTTTGTTTATCAACCCAATTATTCCACTTTTTTAAATAGAAATGTCTAGCAAAACACTGATACCTTTCGATTTTTTTTTCCAGGTATTGCACTCTACCGTCGCCCGCTTCTTCTTTCTACAGTCCCATTTCTTGTACATATTTCTCTTATGGTCTGCGGGAGCCCCAATCCCAGTCTATATGACAAACGCATTGAAATTTCCAATAATATGTAACATACTTTTATTTTTTGATATATTTCAAAATTTCCAATAATATGTAATAGACTTTTATTTTTTGATATAGTTCAAATAAAACTTTTTTTTTTATCTCCTTTTAAATTTATGTCCTCGTACATTTTTATCTTTCACCAGTCTATATGACAAATGCATTTAAATTTCCAGGAACTTGTAACTTATTTAATATATTTCAAACTAAACTTCTTTTTTATCTCCTTTCATATTTGTGTTGACATAAACAAATTTCTTCCACTATGCACAAATTGTATTTTGTTATATACTTTCAAAAAATAAATGGTGCTCTACAGGCCACGTGTCATTTACGACATGGATACCACATGTGCTTCATGTTTCTTGCCACATATTCGCTGCAGTTTCCATCTTCCTCTGCTACTTTTTCCTATCCCACTTCAACCCGACAGGGACTACGCTACCACACAACCTTGTTTTTATTAGTTCTAGAATATACTACAATTTAAGAGTACCAAAGCAATAAGGGAACTAAAAAGTGTTCTTCAATTTAAGAGTACCAAATCAATAAGGGAACTAAAAAATGAGAAGAACATATGGTAAATTCAAAAATATCCATTTTTTTCATAATTCTGCATATGTTTTGGACATTTGTTATTAAATTATTTATAGATGTTCTTCTTATCATTTTTTTTGACTAATTCATTTTGTGAACATGACTTACAATTATAGAAGAAGCTAATATTACTCAAACTTTATTAATATTTAGGAGTATAATAGAGATTCTAATTGACATCATGGAATCTTTTTCATCCCTACACATTGACCTAGATAAAGTATCAAAAGAGTTTCTACAACCTTTGATAGGTTGCAACAAACATAACCTAACATGATATGGTAGACATGGGTAGAAATGATGACCTTAGAGCAAATTTGAAACCTATTTTCTAATGACATAGATCTAGAGATCCAATTATCCACTTTTTTGGCAGTCTTCTACAATACAACCTCCTAGGGAGCCTTCAACAAAGATGGAAAGGAAAAGGGTATGCCCAGGAACTTGAAAAATTGGTTAGAATGAAGCGAAGCATATCCCATATTGGCACAACATGTAGCATTTCATTTTGATCTAGAAACTACCTTGGATATTCCAATGGTTGGATCATAGAAATAGATTTGAACTTACACCTACTACAGTGAGATATACTTGATTATGAAACTATTATTTTGTATTTTAATTGATTTTCACAAGAAAATAAACACACCACACAAATTCTTTAACTACTGAGAAATAATAAGTGAACTACAACAGTAAAAACACAAGTTAATACCATAAACATAATATTTATCCTCGGAAATCAAATGTGGGAAAACCCAACAAAAATATGAATGATTGTGTCCTTTCTTCTTAACAAATGATATTGCAAGGGAAAATATAGAGACCATTAGTCTCTATACAAAGATATCATATTTTATGGTCTACTATAAACCCCTACAAAATATTCTTGCTCCTCTTATATGATATCTCTCGATTTCTCATGGAGGCTATTATTCTACAGAACATGACATCAATACAACAAGAGTTCAACCATTTTCCCTCCTTTTGACTTGGTTTTTAACACCATTTCTTAGATATTAGGATTAGAGTTTTCAATTATTTGATGCTTCTAGAAGTCTCTAGTGCATTACCATACATTACTAAGTCCACACAGGTTAATCTTGTTGAGTTCATGTGTTTTCTACTTGGAACTACAAAGAATAATTGGACCGCTACATTGTTGGGGACTAACCACAATGGAACTAAAGAAATGAGCAAAACATATGGTAAATTCAAAAATAGGGGGCAATTTTTATAACTTGACAAAAACACATGTCATTGAACACTTTTTACTAAGGTATTCATTGGTTCTATCCTTACCATACCAATCTTGACTAATCCATTTTGTGCATAGGGCCTATGCCCCCCAAAAGGAGCCAATCCTATCTAAACCTTCCCAATATTTAGGAGTATAACAAAGATTTGAGTTGACATGATGGAAGCCTTTTCTTCCCTACATGCTAGCCCAAATAAAGTATCAAAGGATATCTCACAATATTTGATAGGTTGCAACACATATGACCTAACATGACAAGTAGTAGACACAGGTAACAATTATGACTATAGAATTTTTTTTGAAACCTATTCACAAACAACATAGTTCTAGAGATCCAATTATCCACTTTTTTGGAAACCTACTACAATACAACTTCCATGAGAGCCTTCAACAAAGGGTATGCCTAGGAACTTGAAAACTTGGTCTAGATAAGTCCAAGTCTATACCATATTGACAAGCCAATTAGAAAGGTCATCTTGGCACAACACATAGTGTTGCATTTTGATTTGAAAAACACATTGGATATTCCAATGGTTGACTCACCAACACATATATTAATTTAAAAATACTATAGTGATACCATGCTTGACTATGCAACTATTATTACTCAACTACTGGGAAATAACAATGGAACTACAAAATTAAATACACATAATGTAACACCATAAACAAATTACCCTAAGAACCCTGATGAGGAAAAACCCAACAGGAATATGAAGGATTATACCTTTCTTCTTAATCAAATGAGTGTACAAGGAAAAATATAGAGATCAAAGCTCTTTATAGAGACATGAGCTATTGTGGTCTACTACAACTATGTAGAAAATAATATTACTCTTATTCTATGATATCCCTCTACTCTTCTTGGTGACTACTCTACTAAAGGAACGTGAAATTGCTACAACAAAGTTCAACCATTTTCTCTCCTCTCAACTAGGATTTTAACACCATTTCTCCGATCTTAGGGTTACGGTTTTCAATTATATGATGCTTCTAGAAGTCTCTGATGGATTACGATATGTTACTAACTCCACATAGGTTAATCATGGTGAATTGATGTCATTGGCACTTGGACCTATAGAGGATAACTAGACTGCTACCTTGTTGGGAAGATAACTTTCTCATATCGACTACAATTGAAAAAAATGAACCTTAATTGGAAAGGTGTTGACCCATCAAATGTAGTGAGGACCTTCCATACAATTTTCCTTGAGGTCATAGGCCACAAAATTCCACTTATTGAACCAAAAACTAGAGGATTTTCAATTCTAATATGTTAGTATAATTTTAAGACTTGACCAAAACTGATCCTTCTAGATCTCAAATTCTATATACCCCACTCCGAAGTATAAATAAATTCATACATTATCTATGTAGATACATTTTGTATTATCCATCCCTATTTTGGGAGGCTTTTGGTCTCTAAAATATTTAGTTCCGAAGGAGACAATGAAACAATTACTCATCTTTCTCCTTGGAGTACCATTAGGTCTTTGTCAATAATTTTCCCTTCAATCCCACCATCCAAAGTTATTGTTAATCCCTTTTGTTAGTTATTGTCTTGTTCTATAGCATCATTTCCTATAGTAATTCTTCATGTGTATCCAATGCATAATATTTTATTTAAGGAAAGACTTGGCCCTCTTTATCATCATTACGCATGGATGGTTCATAGTGTTTCAAGTACTCTACATTTATGACTCAATAAATGTTTGTATAAGGTGGAATGATGAGCTTGTGAGTAATGTTTGCTACCTTGTCCAATATTTCAGAAGTTCCATCTCTCAGGGCTTTGACTTTCTTTCTTGGTCCCTATAACCTTTCCTTATTTGGGTGCAGTCGAACTCTAGCTCCTACCTTGATGGTCATTTGAACCTTGTGTTGATCATCCATAGCCTTGTACTTCTCCTAATATTTTTTGAAATTCTTTGAACATGTATTTGTATCTTCCTAATCATATCTATTCAAACAATTATTCCTTCAATGCATCACTTGAGGTTGATTCCCTTGTTTTAGGTTTCCCATAATATCTAATGGTTATGGTGGAAAATATCTAAAATAGATTTCAAAGGGGGGCGTAGTGGTGGATGTGTGGATAGCCCTGTTATAACATTTTTTTTATGTAATTCAAATTTGCATCCCAGGTCCTTGGATGCTTTTGATTGTAGCCTCTCAAAAGTTGAACCAAATTTCTATTCACCACCTCTATTTACCCATTAGTATAAGGGTGTAAGGCAATGGATCCTTTCAATTTAGTGTCCAATTATCCAAAAATGAAGTGAAAAATGTATTAGTAAATATAGTATATATATAAAAAATTATTCCAAGCCCTTGAAATCCTAAAGTGCACCCAAATCATTTCAAAGAACAAGATTCCATCTTCTTGTCCATTGATTCTCTTCTTACAAGTTGTCAAAATACACATCTTATTGATCTTATTAACTACCACATACAAGTAGTTATGTCGTTTTTATTATCCTATGCAAACACCCAACAAATTCCATAAATATACTTTCCCATGGTCTTGTAGGGACTTGAGGTGGAATACATAATCCTTATTTCCTATTGTTAGGATTACTAGTACAATACAATATATAACCTTAGATAAATCTAATTACTTATTCTTGCATCTTTATCCAATAAACATACCTTTGCAATTGAGAAAGTATATTTTCACAATTCAACTTAGTAGTAGTGAATCTTTTGGAATATAGCATGTGTTAGAGTTTTGAAAATGTTTCAAGTGGACACTTCATCAAGGGATCTAAAATAGATTTGAAAAAAAAGAAAAGAGAGCCATAATGTAGAATTCTACTTGATGGCTTTATTTTCTATTTTTCAAATCTATTTTAGATCCCCTGATGATGGGTGGAGTGTCCAATCGAAACATTTTCAAAATTCTAACACATGCTATATTACAAAAGACTCACTAATACCTTTGCAAGTTAGCCATAATCTTCTAGTCATTTAAATGGCCAACAACCTTGGAGGTATGTCCCTACCTTGTTAGATATTGGATCCAACTAAGAAAGGAAGATGACAAATATTGAAGCCAATAAAATATTATTTTATCATAAATTCTCAACCTCTTGGTGCTCCTAAATGGACTACACACTTATTACAAGAATAATGCACCATTAAAATAGGAAACTCATAAACCCTAACAACCTAGTCTTTAATTAAGTGATCAAAACCTCTATTTTCTCCTAAGCTAACATTTACATTTATATATTATTTTCCCAAGTATTTTGGATCATTAATGTCCAACATTTCCCCTTGATTCAAAGAGACCAAAATCCAATGGTATTGAAGTAGGTGAACTCTTTGCCTCTTCCTCCTCTTAAAACCGATGGTATTAAATTAGGTGAACTCTTCCTAATGTGTTCCTCTTAAAAGCCTACCTCATGATTCAAGATTCAATTCTCATAAGAAACACCCGATGTACCATGTACCTTGAAACTATAATGTTAAAACACTTAAAATTCTCCTAACTATGCTTATTTATTGAAGCAACTTGACACCCATGTATCCTGTGGAACACATAATGTTGGACCATCTTAACATTGCACTAGTTGTATTTACTCTATAAGACATTCTAACACATCCAAATATAAAACATTCTAACACATCCAAAAATATCCATGTGTATTGCCTTGCAACGTAACACATCCACTATAATGTTGAAACACTTTATATTCTCCTAACTATGCATATTTCCCAAAGCAACTTGACACCCATGTATCCTATGCAACACATAATGTTGGACCATTAAACAATGCACTAATCGTATTTATTGTTTGAATCATCCTAACACATCCAAAAAGATCCACGTTTACTTCCTTACACAACATAACACATCCAAAATATTAGAATTATCTTCACTTCGTTAAACACATGTGTTATCATCCTCCAAAAAAAAACTATAAAATAAAATATCTCTACATAAAACCTTCAAAAATTTCCAAATCCAAAAACATAATCCTAAATTTGTAAATTAAAGTAACTAAATAGAACCTACACTTATATATAAAAAAAAAACATAAAAAAAACCTATAATTATAAAATTATACAAAATAAAACCTATAATTATAAAAATACTATTGTCAAACTCATGTTCAAAATAGATTATTTATTCCAACTATAAAAGGCTTTCTCTAAGATTTTATATATCTCATGTTCAAAGTATATTATTTATCCCAACTAAAACAAGCTTTCCCTAACCCCTTTATATATCTCCCTCCCAAGTTCAACTTTATATGAAGGTCATGTATCCAACGAAGTCCAACAAAATGAAAATTTACATTTATATTTCAAATATTACTATTTTTAATGAAAATTTGCATTTATGTTCCCAATATTACTTATGAAAAGGGGAAAAAAATCGTGTTTCAAATATTACTTATGAAAAATGGAAAAAACATGTTTCAAATATTACTTATTACATACTTTAATGAAAGGTGAAATAATTTAAGTACCAAATATTATTTGTTATTACATATTCTAATTAAAAAGGAAAAAAATAATATTTGTAATTTAAATATTATTTTTTTAATGAAAATTTGTATATAATTTTAAATATTATTTATTATTATTTATTTTAATGTAAAAAAAGAAAATATTTAAATTCTAAATATTATTTTTTTAATGAAAAATTGTATATAATTTTAAATATAAATTTTTATTATTTATTTTAATGAAAAAAGAAAAATATTTTATTTCAAATATTATTTCTTATTATGAAAAATATATATATTTACATTTTAAATTTTATTGTTTTTCAAAGAAAAAAAAAACTTTATATTAAAAAAATTATAATATGCATATCATAATATGCTTTAAGTACCCCACTTCCTATCAATCTTACCATGTCCTCTAACCCAAGCAAATAATTACAAACTATAACCTCTCCAAAAATATTATTTTTTACACATTCTTACAAAATAAACATTACATAGTAAAAGGATATTTCCGTTGTTACTCCTTACACCCTCTTCAAGAAAACAATCCAACAAACAATTAGAATCAACTCTCCATTGCTTCTCTCTCTTAGTTATTGAGAAACTCATAGAAACCCATAACTCGAGACATAACCTCCTTAAACAATGAATCTGTTTTTTCATTAAATTTTCTATAAAATTGGAGTGTAATTTTGAACGGAAATAATATTTCTCTAAGGTTTTGAATGAGAATACTACTTCTTTGCGGTTTTGAAATTAATATTTCTCCGCGGTTTGGAACGAGCATACTAGATCTCGAGAATACTATCTCTCTACAGTTTTGAATGGGAATAATATTTCTTTGCGGTTTTAAATGGGAATACTACTTTTGGAACGAGCATACTGTTGACCCAAAAATATGCTATGGGCTCAACATGGTGTTTTACACAGTTACTTTTCCATAAAATCCCCTTGATGCTATGGTTCCAGTCAAAGACAGTGGCGTGGGTCATAGTTACTATGGCCTCTGCCCTTGAAAGAGTATCCGTTGTTTGATTTCAGGGATTTGTGGGCCTTCCCATGACATTTCTTCCTCATGTCAAGGCTGATTGATTCAGGGAATACAACACTTCCAAGTGGGAGGGATCGGGACAAGATTTTTAACGAGCTATCATGAGCTTGATTCTGAGTTAGTATGACCCATATGAGGCACGCAATGTCAAAGTCACCCGAACGGACAAAACCAATATCTGTGAATTCCTGGTCTGATTCTATTCATATTATGGTATCAAAGGGAAAATCAAACCCAGACATGGTGTAGGGCAGTGTCAGACCTTTCCAACGGTATATCCCGTGCTTGGTTTCGACCCCCGGCTGGTAAGAACGAGCCTTCGCAAGTTTATGACCACTTTTGGACATCAAATTGGTTGCAGTGCTTCATGATTTAAACTTGGTGGGTAAAGTGCTATAAATCAGATATTCAGTGATTCCACGCTATAATAGACTTAGACACCTTTCCAACGACATCTTATTTGTCTCATTCCGACTCCAGATGGCCTGGTTAGAGCTATCACAAGTTGGCCAATAATTTTAGGCAAAAGGGGGTCCACCAACTCACATGACAGGGTTTCATAACAGTTAAGAAAGTCATAAATGACCCTGGAACAAAATTATATTGTCAGCTCATCGAATTACTCGTCGATACCTTTCCGACGGTACCTCATTTGCCTCGATTGGATATCATATGACGATTTGGCACCTTTCGCAAGATTAGGTGTCATGTGGGCCCACCAACAAGTCAGGGGTCTTTAAGTGGTCACTATTCCAGGCCGAATTTGAAGGCTGAGGTGGCATTATCTCAAGTTGGTGAGGACATATTCCTGATCTCCTCGGCAAGACCTTTCCAACGATGTGACTTGCGTCCGATTCTGACTTCGTCTCTCCAGTCAACATTTTTGGGCCGAGACAGCTGCAGCAGAGTCAAAGTCAAAGTCAAACTTTGACTTGCACAAATTTCCAAAAATATTAAAAAATTAATAAAATGTTTTATTAAACATTTTCAGAAAAAATTGGAAATTTGGGGAATGGGCACGTAGCCTCATGCAAAATGGGGAAATTTGTTTTTTTTTTTTTAAATTGAAAAAAAACAAAACCTCCCTTCTCCTCTCTCCCAAGCCATTTTGGCAATTTGGCAGAGGAGGGATAGCTCTGCAACAGCAGTCATGGCAGCAAAGGGATGTTTTTTTGACAGCAGGAGCAGTGCAACAGTGGTCAGCTAGTTTTCATTCTGCCATTTCCAAGCCATGGACCAGGTAACCCATTATGCTAATTTCCCAAAAAACCAATAAGATATGCTGGTTGTTTTGAGGTTCTGCAAGGAGAAATTGGGGTTTGTTTGCCTGTTTAAATGATGATAATGGCTGCTGGTTCAGAATTAGTTTTTTTGCTGGTTGCTGAGTTCATTCAGATTCTCTGTGTGATGAAAGATGCAAAGGAGAGGGGATTCAAACCCCTTTTGGGCATTCTTCCCAAGCCTCCATGGCTCCTTTAGAATTTAAAAAAGTATGAAGCTATCTACTGGAGGTTACAAGCCTGGGCATGTCACTGGAGATCCCTGGCCTTTGAACCCCAGCCCTCCCATTTTCCTTTGCACAGAAAGCTCAAAAAACTCCCCAGAAATCCAAGTGGAAGGCAGGGGGTTTGAACCCAAAACCTCCCATTCAATTTATTTACCAAAAAACCCACTTTGCTATGGTTTTCGAATTTTAATTTTTGGGTGGCTGGCCGCCCATCCACCACCTCGGCGCCACCACCACCACCGCGCGTAACCCTACTCCGTGCTTCCACACCTCCCTTGCGTGCGCAGCTCGACCCTTTTCTCCCCTCGGCCCTCTCCTCTTCCACATTACCTGCTTGGCCCTCCTCTTCCTACGCCCTCGGCCCTCACCTCCTACCTCCACCTCCGTCTCCTATTCCCTTCCCTTCACGTGTGCAACCACCACCTCCATTCCCTTCCCCACACTGCTCCTCCCTCCTCGCGCGCACCCCCGCAGGCTGCACCACTCTTCTGCTCTCTCATCCCTCGCCCCCTGCTCTCTCCTCCCTTTGCTCACGCCTTTCCCGCAACCTCCCCTTCCCTCTCCTCTCTTCCACCGCCCATTCCCTACAGCCACCACCACCGCGCATACCTCTCACCCTACCCCGCTCCTCTTGCGTTGCTGCACCCCCTACTGCCTCCAACTCCCACATCCCGCAGCCGCCACCACCTCTACGTGCCCCCCCCTTCCCATACCACCATCCACCTCCTCCACGCGAAACCCATCCGCCCAGCCACCAAGCACCTCCACCATACCCCGCGGGCTCCTTTGGCTCTTGGCTTGGTCACATGGCCGACCAGGGGCTGACGGGTGGGGAGGGGTTTCATTTTAGTTTTTAAATATAAGTTTTAATTTTATAGTTTTAAATTTTATGAATTAAAGTTGTTTTTTTAATTTTAAAAATTTATTATTTGTTTTATTTTATATATATATATATATATATATATATATATAATAAAATTATTATTAAAACTTATAATAAACATATAAAATTATTAATAAATTTTATTTATATAGTTTTAAACTATATGTTAAAAATTAAATTTCCCCCCCCTAAGGGTCACTGGATTTCTTAATTGCATAACTTCCTGGTACGGAGGCGGATTTTCGCCCGTAAATAGTCAAAACGACCGGGGCAAAGTCTAGAATACACCCATACCATTCACCTCAGCAAATTCCACCCAGATGTTCAGTGACATGTCCCAGAGTGACAGGGACTCAATTTGGCCCTACAAGCATGCACCAGAAAGAGGCCTAATTGGGAGTCTCCGAGGTCAAATTGGGCCCAGTGAGGGATACCCGTTTCAGCTACAGGTATACAAGCCTGTAGCAGCCTGTCATTTCTGTATCTAACCTAGAATTTCATCCCAATTCCAAATCTTTTCCCTGATCAGTCCATTGGCTGACTCCATCCGCATACCTTCCCGGGGCCATATCTCACTCATCCGGAGTCGGATTTGCACCAAACAAAAGGCAGCAGAAAGGTAGAGGACAAAGATACAACATGAGAACAATAAATAATATATTTGGGATAGTTTGGTACAAAGGAAGAGCCTCTCAAAGTTCAGGTCCAAGAGGTCCTCTTGCCGAAACAAGCCCAAATCAAGGCCATGTTTTAACCAGCTCACATGAAACTTATAGGCAGCAAAGGGGGGGCATAATTAGGTCTGAAAAGTGCCTGAATAGAAGGCATTTCCTTACTTACAAAGGCCAAATCTCGAAGTCCCCTTGCCCTCCAAAGCAACCCAACAATTCCCCACGCCTTGGGCCTTCATTCCGGTGAATCTGGCAGCCATGGATGGCCGGGTACTATCCTAAAACACATCACCTACAGCTGCAAAAAAATGGCAGCAATCAAAGAGCATTTGGGATGGCACAAATCCCAATGGAAAATTATGATGTGGCATATCAAGCTTTGTCATTTTATGAAAAATGACTTTTTGTAATATAAATTTCCGTATGATTTACTTTTGGATTGTAATTATTATGTAATTGAAGGGTCAAGTCAAATCTGATTTGATCCCCTTTTGGATAAGATTCCATTTTTTGGATAAGGTTCCCTTTTTGGATAAGTTTACTTTTTGAAAAAAGACAAAAGTACTTTAGGGTTGGTCCACTTGTCACTTTTCCAAAAGTGACAAGTGTCTTGTGACCTAACCCTAAGCCTTCACCTCTCCTTTATAAATAAGAGGGTTGGCATTGTAAAGAAGAGGATGAATATAGTAACAAAGCTCTGCTGAAATTTATAAGACTCTTTGTGTGTGTGTACTTGTTGAATTTTAGTTGTTGGATGTGTCATTTGTGGGTTAAGGGTTGAGGGGTAGGGGTAAATGCTTGATATGTTAGCTATCTCCAGGAGGGATTGGTTAGCTAGGTGTTTGTTGTTGTTTCCTTGGGTTTAACTTGCTCACTTTAATTTTCTAACAGCTTGGTTTAATTTGTTTAATGTGTTTTAGTGCAGATTTTCTGAAGTATTCAATTATTTTCAGCCTTAGCTAGTGGCTGGGAGTCCTAGGGCCCCTTAGGAGAACCCTTAAATAGACCTCATAGCTGGCTGTCCA
>ML780855.1:591475-624009 GCA_009831015.1 Picea engelmannii | reverse complement strand
TATATTTTAAATATTATTTATTATATTTTGGACGTCTAGAACAATTGGTGAGCGAGTGTGTTATTAAAAGTTAGATATACCTCAAATTCAAATAAAAATATATTACTTTTTATTATTTATTTTAATGAAAAAAATATCCTAAATATTATTTTATGAAAAAATTATATTTATATATGAAAAATGGAAAATTTATATTTATATTCTAAATATTATTTTTTATTATAAAAAAAATACATTTATATTCCAAATATTATTTCTACTTCAAACGAAAAAAACAATTATCTCTCTATGTTCTAAATATTACTTCTTATTGTAATGAAAAGATTTAGATTTATGTTTTAAATACTATCTCCTCGTATGAGTTAAGAAATAAATATTACGATTTTTTTCTTTCAAAAAAAATGTATTTATACTAAAGGTGAAAATGAATATATTCATTAGGTGCATACCAGAATCAAAATTGATCTTCTTCAAGCAGAGAAACGACGCATTAGGTATTTTAACAATTTTTTCACTAGTAAACGACTTAGGTATTTTAACAATTTTTTCACTAGTACTCCTTGTATAGTAAAAGACCAAAACAATCCATACTAGAAGTTATAAGGAAAAAAATTTAGAAATCAAAACTCACATATTACAAAGTAATAAAATTCTTAAGAGTCCTGAAGCATGAATTGACTCCGAATAAGTGCTTTTCCATCATCAAATTTTGGTAGTATGATTTGATTGTCAGGTAACAAAGTGCCTTCCTTAGAGAGATTGTTTGTCATTTGGTTCAATTCCATGAAGATATGGGAAAATTCAATATGAACAAATAAGACAATGATCTCATGAATATGGTCTACTAGTGGCCATAAGTTTATATTATGTAGTTGGACATTTCTAGATACATGGTTGATGACCAGTATAGAGTCTCCATATACTTGAAGAGTATCGTATCCTTAACACAGTGAGAACTTTAAAAGTAAGAAGCGGGCCATAAAATCACTAAAATTATTAGTAACTCTCCCTACATTTTCTTTGATATGAAAGAAATGGTGAATAGGCAAATGTAAAACAAAACCATATTCACAAATAGTATCCTAGAATGCACCATCGAAAAAGCACCATGGCCTAGACTTGTCCACCCCGAAATCGCCCACAAGCCTTGTGGATTTTGAAAGGTACTATTATTATAATACGAGAGTAAACCAAGGACTTGGGAAAATGTTTAAAATATGGAACAAAACTTTCATCAAATAAAACTGAGTTATGTGCCAACCAGATTCCCCAAAGGACCAAGAAAGGAAGTTCCCTAAAAGGCTTCAAGTATGTGTTTGATAACCATCCAGAGAATCATCCTTCTATAATATCCATGTTCCATAAGTTTTTGAGGTCCAAGTGATCTTCAAGGTCCCTCCAAATCTACTGAGAATAAGTACAAGATACAAAAATATGTATAGTCATTTCCTCATTACTGCTACAAAGAAGACAAATACATTTCCCTCCTTATTTCTTTTCCTTAAACTCTCCCAAGCCAATACCTTATTATTAAGAGAAAGCCACATAAATAAAAATGCTTTTTTGGGGAGGTTTGAATTTCCAAAGTTTCTTCCACCACCAAGCTTCATTGTTTATCCCTAGACCAAATAGGGCCTCATAACCTAGTTTAGATGAATAATTTCCTCCAACCATATCTCCCCCCCCCAAATAAGTTCATACTCAAGTGGAACAAGTCTAATATGTTCCCTTTGAAGAGTGGTTAAGTAGTTTTTACAATCACTATCACACTCACTTGTCAAATTTAAATTAGAAACATTCAACCAACCTTATGACCAAATGATGGAGACTGCTATATTTGACATTGAATTTATTGTAACTTTCCCAATCATTTGAAGATGGTAAATCAATTCTTCAGAAAGAAAGATACTTCTATCACAACCCATTATAGCATCAACTTTCACTCTGGCTTGTGAACATATTCTCCATAGACTCTCTTTAGTGATCATATTCCATAGTGATTTTGCAACAAGGGACTTTCCACACACACACACAAACACACACACACACACACACACACACACACATATCCTTTAGACTGCACCCTCCTAATGCCTTTGAGGTTGTAATCTTTCTCCAATTTACCCAGTGGGTACCCCTATATTCACCGCTACCCTGCCACAAGAAGTTGAAATAACACTTCCTAATCTTTTCTAAGATTCCTTTTGGGATATGGGCCAGAGTGTGCCAGTATACAGGAATATCCTCCAGCACATACTTTACCATAACTAAACAACCTCCTCTTGACAATCATCTTTTTCACCATTGTGAACTTACTTTTTCCACTTTCCTGGTCAACGAATACCAATCATTCTTCACATGATTTTTTTTCTTCAGATAGAAACCCATATACTTTACCCCTGCATTGATATCTAAATATTGGAAGGGAATATATATAGAAATAGATGCATCAAGTCCATCGTTGGGATTATACAGATAACGAGTATATTTAGTCTCATTGAATTCCATTCATGTGGATTTTTTTATAAAGGAGAAGAATATCCCAATAGGCACTAATCTCTCGATTTGAACCAAAAAGAAGAAGTAAAATGTCATTTACGAATAGAAGATGGGTGAGTCTCTCTTGCCTTCCAACCCATATACCTTTCATAGTTCTCCTCCTTTTAGCATAAACCGAATCTTTTCTATTACCTTCTTTCACAAGAAGAAAAAGGTGGGGGGATAAAGGAAAACCTTGTCTCAATCCCTTATAGGACCTAAAAAAACTAGAGGTAACACTGTTAATTATAACTATAAAGGAGACAAAGGTTACACATTCCATAATCCACTTGACTATAAGGAGATAAAAAACAATATGAGATAACAATAATCTTATATAGAGCTAGGAGACCTATCATATTCCTTAGACAAATCAAGTTTGACAACAACAACTGGATCATTTGAAATATTGATAGAATGAATTCGTTCTTATGTTGTACCAATGGCTTCATGGATATACTTTCCCTCCAAGAACCCAAATTGCTCTACTGAAATGAAATTAGAGAGTAGTGGTTTAAATCTTATTGCCAACAATTTAGAGATGATCTTATAGAGACATTTGCACAAATAAATGGGCTTGAATCTCAAAGGTCTCAGGGTAGTCCACCTTGCGGATCCATATAATAAAAGTTGTATTAATGTTGATAGGGACCTTTCCTAACCTTTTGAATTCTTCAACCACATGAAGTAGATCCTCTCCCAATAGGTCAAACAAATCAAGATAGAATTCAACTATCCATCCATCCAGACCTAGACTCTTGTCCTTTTTAAAAGTGGACAATACATATAATAATTCATCCTTTGTGACATAACTAAAAATCCTCTCATTATCCTCTTCATTCAACAGTCTAGGAAACAATTAAATGACCCTCAATATTTGATCAATGTTTGCACCAATAGTTTTCTCAAAGATTCCCTTGAAATGTCGTATTCCTAGATCTTCCAAATCCTTGAAACCTCTCACCTTATTATCTTTAGTGTTGGTCATCTCCATAAGGTTTTAATTCTTTTCCTATGATTAGAAAAATTTTAGAAGATTTTTTTTTTATGGTCTCTAGCTTCAAGCCAAGTGGCTCAACTCTTCATGCAACAATCCAATTCCCTTTTTAACAGTGACTTAGATCACACAGATTCTAGATGCTTGAGGTTGTTTAAACCCTCCTCATTATAAATGACCTAGTCATTTTCCTAGACCAGGTCCTCCAAAGATTTTCTTAACCTCAATAATATTTGTGTCTATGTTCCTAAAACTATCTCCCACCTAGGTTTTCACCTTCTCCTTTATAAGTTTTAGTGATGAAGATAATTTATCATAGGCCAATGAATCATTATCATGAGAAAAATTGCACCAATTTCCCTTGAAAATGGATTGAAATTCTTCCTCTATAGACCAACATATATTTGAAGCCCCCCCTGGCTTAGAATCCTCTGAAAAAATTCTAAACAAATGAGGAAGTGATTAGAGGCTTTGGTAGTTCCCACATAGGATCTGTAATTTTCCACCTTTTGTAGGAGAGCATCTTGAACTAAGAAATGATCTAATCTTTTTGCAACTCCATCATGACTAGATCTATTGTTTACCCAAGTAGGCCTTAATTTGATTTGTTCAATATCCATCCAACCAAAATAATCAAATTGTGTTTGAAAAAACTCTACAAGCCTGTCAGCCATGGAACCGCCCCCCAAACTTCTATGTTGTCTACAGTCATATTTAGTTCACCACCAATAACTAGGTTATCAGACTTGATGCATTCATAGGAAGAAATCTCATTCCATATGATCCATGTAGATATCGGTGGCCACCCACCTCTTCTAGCTGGTTCACATACAACTTTCATTTTGGCAGTTACAATTTTTTTTTATCTTGGTAGTTTTTTTCTAGCGTTTTAGGTCCTAAACTTCCAAGGTCGTTTTGAGGCCCTAAACAACATTTTTTGAGCCCACCATAGTCACACTATAGATTTATTCAAAGTGTAACATCATAATGTGTATTCCTCAGATATACCTTTCTAATGGGCTATCATGTGCCTAAAACATAGATCATATGCAAAAGTTACGACCCCGGGAAGTTGATGTATTGACTTATGCCATTGGGGCCCACATGAATTTTGGCACTTCATCTCCTAGGGTTAGGTTTTTGGATGTCTAGGATTTTGTGTTTACTTCTTGATGCTAAAAATTCATGGAGGCCTCATTTTAATGTTCTCAGACGAATGCGTGTAGCCACCACTTCTCTTCTCAGAGATTAGCTACCACCATTTGAGCAAGATTGTTTTCATTCTGCATTTTACAGTTTCAAGATATTTCTTATTTAATAGAAGTTAAGTTCCACTATATCTTTTTTATTTTTCTTTGTATATCTGTGTTAATGTTATAGATCTGTGTTTCATTTCATTCCACTCATAAATCCAGATTAGTGGTATCATAGTCATCTTCTCTTAATTTGTTTCTATGTGCATGTCCCCAACGAGGTCAATGTATAAGCAGTTGGGACTTGAACGAGTTGAGCCTTTGAAATATCGGCCTCGTCGAAGCCGACGACCACCCATGGGGGAAGAAAAGAGAGATGATGGGGTAAGATATCCCTTTAAACTATTGCTTGACGAATCCCTCTTGCGACAAAGGAACGAGATGATGGACAAATTTGTGAAAATCCTTCAATGGATGCCAAGAGGTGACACATCTACCTCAAGCAGAGGTACTGCCCCCTTCAAGGTATAAATCAATTTTTATATTCCTATATTTGAAGGTCAAATATATGCATATGCTATAGAAAATTGGTTAAACCTTCTAGAAGGGTATTTTTTTTTCCACATTTTTTTCGATAGAGAAAATATTACATTTTCACTCCTCAAGGTCGTCCCCCATGTCAAATATTGGTGGGAGAATTTATGTGAGAAAAAGGAAATAGAGGGATCTACATTATTTGTAGTGGTACCCTTGGGGTTCCTTTAGGGATGCTATTAAGGAACACTACTACCCTGTTGGAAGTTATGACGACTTATATACAAGATGGATCACACTGTAGCATGAAAGGGACCAAACAGTGCCAGAGTTCACCAATGTCTTCCATACCTTTCACACCAAGATGGGTATAAAAGACTCTGAGTGACATCTGGTGCTCAAGTACCTCAGTGGTTTTCATAGATACATATAGACAGAAATGGAGTTTCTGGACATTTCGTCCTTGAGCATGACATATCAATATGCTGTCAAAATTGAGCAGAATCTTAAACAAAAGATGCGATAGTTTGGGTCTACAAATCCCTCACAACAGAAGCAAGGAAAAGGAAACCCCAAACCATAGAAAAAAGGGTAGAGTAAGGATGGACAACCTTAGGAAAACCAGTTCATATTGAAAACAAAGAAGGACAATGGGAAGACAAATAAAGACACTAGGAAATGGTGCGAGTTCCATAAGAGCCCTTGGCATAACACCATTGAATGCCACTCAAAGTAGTCATTGGTGGCTGAGGTGAAAACGTCTGAATCAGATGCAGGTTACGAATCTAAATGATAACCATAAAAAGGGAGACAAATCATTGATGTATAACCCAATTCCACCATTGCTACCACCACCAAGGTCTAACCCGATGAACATGATGAACCAGAGGAAGGTGAGAACCTCTTTCATTCACAGATGTGTGTGAATGGTACTCCAATGCACTTCATCATTGATAGCAATATCCTAAAGAACCTCATCTCAACAGAGGTTTTCAAGTGACTGAATCTACTGACAACACCACACCCACAACCGTACACCATCGGATGGCTCCGCCAAGGGAGCGATCTCCACATCAACCAATAGTGTCACATGGCCTATGACATCAAGCCATTCAAATATGAGGTATTTTGTTATGTCTCCCCCCTTGAATTTTTTGATGTTCTTTTGGGCCAACCTTATTTATGGAAACATCATGTTGTATATGAGTCTAGGCCTCGTAGTGTTATTATTACTCTGGACAGGAAATTATGCAAGATACTCAAGGTAGTCCCATTTACCACCATTTCCTTGATCTCTACCAAGAAATGCAGGAAGGTAATCTCTCAGAATGAGAATTTTTTCTTCATCATGATTCACATTCAAAAAGAGCGGAAGGTTGCAACAACATCCATGGCCTCCATGATAGGTCTCTCCATGCAACATAAGAAAGTGGATAAGGTAATGGAAGAATACAAAGACATATTCTCCTCACCCATTGGGGTACCTCTACATGGTCGGTTCAAGCATTCAATCGATCTAACTCTTAGTGCATCGTTACCCAATGGGCCAATCTATCGCCGCTCACCATCAAAAAATGAGGAAATCAAGCACTAGATCCAAGAGCTGCTAAAAAAGGGGCACATTCGCCCTATATCATCACCTTGTAGAAGCCCAATCGTGATTTTGCAGAACAAATATAGGTTCTGGTGAATCTGCATTGATTATCGGGCCCTAAATAAAATCATAGCCAGGATTCGGTACCCAATTCCCCGAATTGACAATCTCCTTGAACATGTCAAGGGGGCCAAATATTTCAGTAAGATTGATATGAAGTCTGACTACCACCAGGTCCCAATAGAGAAGACCGATGTATGGAATACTGCCTTCAAGTCCAAATAAGGTCTTTTTGAATGATGGTCACGCCCTTTGGCTTGAATAATTCCCCAATAAATTTCATGAGGATGATGGACGATATCTTGTGGCCTTTCACCAATTATTTTGTGGTGGTGTATTTTGATGACATCCTCATCTTCAACAAGAATTGGGAAGAACACCTGCAACACATTCAACCGGTTTTGCACACTTTGTGACAACACAAGCTATATGCAAATTTGGAAAAATGCTCCTTCGATATGAACAAGGTCTAGTACCTAGGCTACATTGTTGATGAGCATGGGGTGCATGTCGATCCAACCAATATCCAAGTCATCTGTGATTGGCCATCCCTGACCACACTCACTGAGCTTTGGAGCTTCTTATGCCTTGCCAATTTCTATCGTAGGTTCGTATTGGGCTTCTCCCACATTGCATGGGCACTTAGCCAAGTGACCAGCGGAGGTGGCAAGGAAAGATTTGTGTGGGGCCAGTTGCAACAAAAAGCGTTTAGTGATTTGAAGAAACTCTTGTTCTCATCCCTGATTCTCTCATTACCTAACCTGCAACATCCTTTTGAAATTGAGATAGATGCTTCAGACTATGTTGTGGGTGTAGTTCTCACTCAACATGGTGATTTGGGGAAAAATTCCCCTAATAAGATTCTAGTGACTAGGCAGAGAAATGACACCTTAAAATATAGAATTACTCCTATTCCACCAAAATCTAACAAGACCTAATGACAATTAAGGAAAGGAAGGGTAAATCAAGGTATGCACCTTAAGTCCTTTCATTTGTAGTAGATCCTTTCCTCTCGTTGTTCACTCCTAGATTGTAGGCCTCCTCCCAATGTTGGCCTAAAACAATTTCAGGGAACAATATAGAACATCATATGTATAATCACCAAGATAATTTAAAGGCCTATATATTCATGAAAGAAATTTAGAAATATAAACATGAATACACATACATTTGGGACAAAAAAATTCTCTTTTATTGAAAACAAGATGATAAGATACAACCTTAATATTTTTGACATCGTTCCACAAACCTCGCCTGGGTTCCTCTAATTAGAATCCAAGTGCACCAATCCCAAAGTGAGATCCTCAAAACCAACATGCCAATATAAGGAAATGGATGGATTGCATAAGAAGGATGAATGATTGGGAATGCTAAGGATGAAAACTCAGAATAATATGCAAAGGATTGGAATGCTAAGGATGAAAACTCAGAATAATATGCAAAGGATTGGAATGAAAGGGATACATTTTGGCAGAGTTCATGATCCAGGATCTTTTCATCGAGTGACTTATAAATAATTGCATTAAATGAACATAAATTAAATTACACCATTAAATAAGGAAAATCTCCATAATGAAGAGACATAAGCATCAAATCTGAAAACAAAAACTTGATAACGGAGTTCATCCCTGGTGGACTACGTCTTCGGGTCCTGCTCTCAAATGGGTAGGATTTTTCATTAACTCAACAAAAGAATTTGGAAAAATACATAAGTATACCTCATTCTGAAATCAAGTTGCAGAAATAATACTCAGATAAGAAAACAAACATCACCACTGAATTCATGGCATCAAATTACCCAAAAATGATTGTCTCCACACCTCGATCCGACTTTGGCACTCCCAGGCCCAAGAAGAATTTCTTCTCAGTTTTCATGCCCTGCAACCTACAATAATTCCTGACATACCCTATCTCAAAAAGCATGCCCGACCATACGCATGCGCGCCTCCTCCCTGGTCTCGGGCGGATGCAACTTTTAAGTAAATAAACTAACATTCATTACAATGAAGGGTCGTTGGCCCGTTGGTTATGGCGTGAGTATTAAGGCGTTAAGGAGGGAGGATGTCTCGGGGTCAAACCCATGAGCCTCCCCCTTTTTTATTTATTGTTGTAACCACACACACACACACACACACATATAACCAATTTTTGCTCCGCTAGATTTGGTGAAGGTTCTAGCCAGGGTTCTATCGATAGATTGTGGCCAAATTTGGCGTGGTCTGCCAGATTTGGCAGACCTGCCAAATCATATTTTTTTTCAAATTTTTGGTTACGAACTATCATTGGGCATTTTCCCACTACCATGTGGCAGCCCATGACTGGGCCATGTGGTAGCCTCCTATTCGACCATGTCATCCATTGCACTATCAACCTGCCATGTCAGTGCCACATCATCATACAGATGCCACATCAACTTCCAACTCACCATGCCATGTCGGTTCCATGTCATTGTACGGACCGTACAGACTACCACGTGGAAAAATCCTACTGGTCCACGGATCGGTCCAGAAGTGCCAAATATGGGTGACACGTGGCAGCCTCTGGTGTTGCCATGTCACCAAGATGACATATGCATGAAACATGTCACCTCCTGCTCCTATCATGTGTGTTGTATGGATGCTTACATCATCTGTACTGGTGTTGATGTCAGCAGTACGGATGTTGACTCATCCCCCTAATGACTAGGCTAGGTTGACCAAACTTTGACAACAAATATCTTTCAATCTGTAACTCCTTTTGATGAGATGTTTGCATCGTTAGAAAGTTTGCAACGCATTCTTCGCGATGATGTCATTTTCACTGAGTGTTGAGAACTTTGATTGTTTTCCCTTTCTCTATCTGCTGAGGCCATTCTGAGTGTCATGAGTGACTTCTGCGAGTTATGAGTTGTTCTTAGTCTTCTATGGATCCTTTTTGGATCATGCCTTCCCATTGAGAGCTTTTTGGACCACCAAAATATTTCATCAATCAACATATAAGTGAGGGAAGAGTTCCCTCACCTTGTCCTTCTCAATCCACTTTTCCTTGTTTAGATGTGTGCCCTTTAAGCCCACTCAAAGATAGTCAACATCACCCTTGTGTGAATTCCTCGTCCTTCTGTCCAGGATGATATCTTCCTTTAACTCATCCAAGTACTCAGGAGCAAACTCATCAACTAAAGGTATTGAAACTTCCTCATCCTGATCCATGATCATGGGAGGCTCAAAAAGTTTCAAGTTATCTACATTTACCACTGAGTAAATCTACATATAAGGTGGAAGATCTAGATGAAAATCATTGGTACCACTTTTCTCTAAGATAGTGAAGGGTCCATAATGACTGGGATTGAGTTTATTTCCTTCACCCTTCAATATCTCCTTGTTGATGTGAAGCCATACCTGGTATCCAACATGGAACTGATGATCAACCATGTTCTTGTCATGCTGAGATTTATACTTTGATTGAATTTTCTCCAATTGTTCCCTGACTTCCTGGTGCACCTACTGGATCCTCTGGATGAAATTTCTGGCTCTGTCCTCTGTTCTTTCTTCATTTTCATTAGTATCTCTCCCACACATCAAGTCCAAAGGAACCTTAGGTAGGTACCCAAAACATGTCTCAAAAGGCGATCAATGAGTGGAGGAATGTAAAGCTCAGTTGTAAGCATGTTGTACATAGGGTATCTGTTCATCCCATAACTTGGGATGCTTGCTGCAATAGCCTCGAAGAAAAAGTACCACTGTTCATTTTACCACCTCTGTCCATCCGTTGGTCTGTGGATGGAAAGAAATGATCCTCTTCAATTTGGTGTCCATCATTCTCCACAATCTTGTCCAAAAATCCCCAAGGAATCGAGTATCTCGATCCAAGATGATGGATGTTGGTAACACAAAGTGAACCCAAACATACTAAAAGAAGATGTTAGCAGTCTACTCAACAATGATCTGCTTTTTACACGACATCAAGATACACATCTTGCTGAACCTATCCACTACAACATACAAATAGTCATGAGCTCCCTTTGACATTGGTAAACCCCCTACAAAATCCATGGAGATACTTTCCCATGGATGGGATGGAACAAGAAGTGGTGAGTATAGCCCCAATTTTCTATTAGTGGGCTTACAAGTAGAACAAATCACACACCCATTTACATATTTAGTTACAATTTCTTTCATTTGAGGCCAGTAACAAAACCTCTGTAAATGAGCCATAGTTTTTCCTACCCCAAAATTCCCAGACACAAGAGAAGTGTGAGCTTCTCGTATTACATGGACTCGTTCACTTGTAGAAATACATAACTTTCCAAGATGGTAGAATAGTTTTCCCTACAGACAATAGTTCTCTCCTTGTGGACCATGGGTTAGCTTCTCATATAGTTCTTTAAAATGTTCATCAATGGCATATTGTTCCGCATATCTATCATGAGATAAAGAAGTATTCTTCAAAATAATAGAAGCAACAATAGGAGGTCTAGAAATCATATCAACTACCTTGTTACTCATACCCTTTTTGTACTTGATTACCAAATGAAATTGTTGTAGAAAACCCATCCTCTTGTAGTGTCGATATTATTGTAGTTTGGTTTTTGCTTGGAGATATTGTAAGGATTGGTGATCTGTATGTATGATTGTTTCCTTCCCTAACAAGTAGTGCTTCCATTTCTTTACACTTTGAAATAATGCATACAATTATTTATCATATGTAGGATAGTTAACAACAACTTGGTTAAAAGTTTTAGAGTGGTAACAGATAGGCTTACGACATTGCATCAATACTGCATCCATGGCGTATCCGCTGGCATCTGTGTCAATCTCAAAAGTATGTTGATGATTTGAAAGTGCTAATATTGGTGCAGTACTGATCTTCTCCTTCAAAGTGTCAAAATATTTTTGTTTCTTTCCTCCCCACTAAAAAGCGTTCTTTACACTGGTTAATGCATGCAAAGGAGATGCTATAAAGGAGAAGTTTGAAATGAACCTTCTCCAATACTGGATTTCACCTAAGAAGCTCTAGATCTCAGTTACACTTTTTGGCTCAAGCCAATTTACAATTACATCAATTTTGGAAGGATCAATTTCCAATTTTCCTCTTCCTACAATATGACCTAAGTATACAAGTGCAGTCTTGCCAAATTCACATTTAGACAATTTTACATACAACTTTTCCCTTTGCAAAGTATCCAATACTTTCTTTACATGCCTCACATGTTCATCCCAAGTCCCACTAAAAATAATAATGTTGTCTAAATATACAATCACAAAGTCATCTAGGAAAGGCTTGAATACATCATTCATCAAACAATCCCTGTTTGGTTTTAAAGGCAATATTCCATGCATCCTATTCTGCAACCCTAATTTGATGGTATCCACTGTGCAAATACAGCTTAGTGAAATAAACAAGATTCTTTAAATGATCAAGTAAATCATCTATACGAGGAAGAGGGTATCAATTTTTCATCGTGATTTTATTTAAGGCCCGGTAATCCACACACATTCGACATGTGCCATATTTCTTTGGCACCATCACGATCGGAGAACCATAAGGAGATGAAATGGGCTTGATGACACCTTGATCCAATAAACCCTGTACCTGCTTCTTGAGCTCTATCATCTCCACAACTGACATCATGTACATGCCCACATTAGGAAGAGGAGAATCTCGCTGAAGATGTCTCTCATGTTGGATTTCCCTCTTAATCCATCTGGTTCTTGGAAAATATCATCATACTTAGAAACAATATCAATTAATTCCTTCTTATGATAAGAATCACATCCTTTAAAAGCGTCGGATGTTCCGACATCTTTTTCTCTTACGACTATGATTACATATCTCTTATTAGTGTTTACGAGTCTCTTCATTTGTCATGCACTGACAAGTGTTGTGTTTACCCTCATACTGTGAGCTCTAACAATATATTCCACTCCCCCCTTAGTAAGGTGGTATTTTTTCTCCTGACAAAAGAAGACTATTTTTCTATCATAAAGATAAGGACTTCCCAACACTATTCCACATATATCAAGTGGTACAACATCCAAATCCACTTCATCAATCAACTTTGAAGCAATAGAAAATCTAACCCTACATTGTTTGTTGACATTAAGTTTGTCTTTATCAAATACCCAACAAAGAGGATAAGGCTTTGGATGTGGTTTCGTTACAAGACCCATCTTCTTGACAAGTGCTTCAAATATTAAGTTTCTTGGGAACCCGGATCAAATAATGTATCTATCTTAGTGTGTTTAGATATAAATCTTATGTGAAATAATTCATTCCTCTTTCATTCATCATCATGAGATTCATTATTGGAACTTGAACTAGCATGAAGGGAATCTTTACCTTGTACTCCAACAACTGTGATCTTTCCTCCATATCCTTAATTAGAACCAAGAACTTGCTGCACTGTAACAACGGTTTTTGTCTTCCCCTTTCCACCGAACTATTTCGATCTCTTCTCTGGATGTAGTTTCCAATAGTGTTCATCATCATGAACTCTTTTCTTGCAATGAGTGCAAGATGGATTTCCTTCTTCTCTCGTTACTGTGGTAGTCTTCTTTTCCTTTCCATTAAACTTATTGAAAGGTTTATGTGGGAGATTGGAAGGTTTCTTTGTGGTATCTTCTTGAATATGATTTCCCTTGTTCTCAAGGTCATTGGCTTGCACACAAACTTCATCAAGACTGGTGGGGTTAAACAAGAGAAAAGTATGAAAAATATAACTTTGAAGTACGCCAATATACTTCATTAAAGTTTCATAAGAATACAAAGGAATGTTTAATGCAAGAGATTTCTTCCTAAATTCTTCTGTGAAACTTTGTACAATTTGACCTTTACTTTGCCTTAAAGTTTTCCATTCCATCATTGCTTTATGTAAATAACCCAATGGATAAAATTGCTTTCTTATCACTGATTTAAATTCCGACCATGAGGAAAGAAGATTACCACACTTTATTCTATCCTGGAGCTTGCTCTCCCACCATACGAGAGCGGTGCCTTCCAACCAAAGAGAAGCCAGTTGCACTTTAACTTCCTCTTCATCAATATGTTGAAAACGAAAATATACTTCAACTTGTCGGATCCAATTATCTAGCTTTTCAGGATTAATATCTCCATTAAACATAGGTATAACAAATTTTACATCAAGCTTTAATAATGGTTTCTTAAAAGAGGCTTTATGGCTAGAATGATGAGAATGATGAGAATGCTCAGATGAAGATGAACTAGAACTTGATAGTGAAGATGGAGGCTCAGGAGGGTATCCTCCATCCCCTTGGTTTATCGAAGCATCATCATCAACCTGTGCTTCCTTTTTCTTCCCTTTCATCTTCATCCTCTTGTCGTAATCTCCATACATTCGTTCAACCATTTCTGACATGCGATAAAAGACCATATGAAAGTTTTTCTCTTGTTCATCACGCTTGTCTTCTTCTGCCATTTCCTTCCTTTAGGATGCACGACCAACTTCAGAATTGAAAGTATTAAGAGTTACTTCACCCTTCTTATGATTGGCCCTAGTAAGCATTCACACTCAACAATTCAAGTCACAGATGACTTCTCTGATACCAACATGATCTAGGATCTTTTCATTGAGTGACTTAAAAAGAATTGCATTAAATGAGCATAAATTAAAGTACACCATTAAATAAGGAAAAGATTAATAATTAAGAGACATAAGAATCAAATATGAACACAAAAAATTGATAATGGAGTTCATCCCTGGTGGACTACCTCTTTGGGTCCTACTCTCAAATGGGTAGGATTTTTCATTAACTCAGCAAAAGAATTTGGAAAAATACATAAGTATGTCTCATTCTGAAATCAAGTTGCAGAAATAATGCTCAGATTATAAAACATACAACACCACTGAATTCATGGCATCAAATTACCCAAAAATGACTGTCTCCACGCCTCGATACGACTCTGGCACTCCCATGACCAAGATGAATTTTGTCTTAGTTTCTGTGCCTTGCAATAATTGCTGACGTACCCTATCTCAAAAAGAGTGCCTAACCATATGCATGCACACCTCCTCCCTGGGCTCGGGCAGATGTATATTTTAAGTAAATAAAAGAACGTTCATTACAATGAAGTTCCATTGGCCTGTTGGTTATGGCGTGAGTATTAAGGTGTTAAGGAGGGAGGAGGTCCTGGGGTCAAACCCCCGGCCTCCCCCTTTTGGATTTATTGTTGTAACCACACACACAGACACACACATATATATATATATATAACCAAATTTTTCTCCGCTAGATTTGGTGAAGGTTCTATCGATATCTTGTGGTTGGATTTGGGCATTTTCCCACTGCCACGTGGCAACCCATGAATGGGCCATGTGGCAGCCTCCTATTTGATCACGTCATCCACTGCACTATCATCCTGCCATGTCAGCACCGCGTCATCGTACTAACGCCATGTCAACTAAAAACTCACCATGCCACATCGATGCCATGTCATTGTATGGACCATACAGACTGCCACGTGGAAAAATCCTACTTGTCCACATATCTGTCCAGCAGTGCCAAATATGGGTGACACATTGCAGCCTCTGGTGCTGCCATGTCACCAAGATGATGTCATGCTGATGTCAATATGGCACGTGTCACCTCCTTCTCCTACCACATGTGTTGTATAGATGCTGACATCATTCGGATTGGTGTTGACATCAACAGTATAGATGTTGACTCATCCCCTCGCTGACTGGGCTAGGTTGACTAAACTTTGACTGCGAATATATTTCGATCCACAACTCCCTTTGATGAGCCGTTTGCACCGTTAGAAATCTTGTGACAGGATATTCATGATGATTTCATTTTAACAGAGTTTTGAGAACTTTGAATTTTTTCCCTTTCTCTGTCTATTGAGGCCATTATGAGCATCCTGAGTGACTTCTACGAGTTCTGAGTTGTTCTTAGTCTTCTTTGGATCCTTTTTGGATTAGTTCACTTGACTGTTCTTTCATATATTCAAATGACCCCCTAGGGCCCTTTTTATATGGAGAAATGATGGTTATTTGGTTGTCATAAAGGATACAGGAGGTAAAATGGTTGTGCAAACCAAAATAGCCCGTAAACTCTGTTGGAACACACAATTTTTTTTATTTTTTACAACTTTAGAGAGTATATGTGGGCTCTAAGGTATTCATATTGAATATGTACGCATTTTGCATGTGTATCAGGGCATGTATACCATACAAAAATATGTTTTTAAAGAGGAACCTCAGAAAAAGTGGTCGAAAAATGTGTAAATGAGTAGGCCAATGTAAAAAATGCATAGTAGTGTCATTTTGGACTATAATAGATGCCTCTTAATGTGCGATGTTAGAAGAGAAACTAATGGACGAAATACATTACAACATCCTTGATAAAGTAGGAAGGCACCGAGTCGAGTGAGCCCAGACGAGTATTCATGAGCATGTCATCTGCAAAATAATAATAATAATCACTGAGGTAGGCATACCCTATAGACTTTAACCTTGTACAATATTTACTGCAAACAAATTTTCAGTAAAATAACATAAAATATACAATGGAAAATACAAACATTACCCATAGATTTTTCGCCTGGAAACCCAAACCGGGAAAACCAACATATTCTATATTCATTCATAGTGATACATTGTTTACAATACAATATTCATAGTTATACAACATCCATATTCTATATTCATAGTGATACGACATACATATTCTATATTCATTTCATAGTGATACATTCATAGTGATACGACATCCAAAACCCTAACCCAATGACCTGGATTAGTCAACAACCCTAATTCCTTAGATGGAAATACAAAACCATCGGCAAAAACCCATGTGTCGAAAAACCGCCCAACAATGGACATGAAAATCAAGGCAACATGAGAAAAGAGGCAAAAATGTGACACATTTCCTGAGGCAAACCAAAACATCCACCAAGCAAACACTAGGGAAGAATACAAGGCAAAAATAGGTCAAAAAATGGTCAAAAAGTCTATAAATAGAGGTGAAAGGGGTCATTTTCACCATTGCAATTTGAAAATACCCAAAAATAGTAAAACCCCTCTTTCTTCAATTGCACATTTGAAGAGAAACGATGGACGAAAACGACTCAAACTTGGACCAAGTAAGTACCTGTCTCCTCCTCTTGAAATTCCATTCATCTTTTATGATTTTTAGAGAAATTTGGGGCCACACACCCTATGATTCCTCACGAATGTGCGTGTATGTGTGTTGTTCACAGTCAATGTGCATATATACGCTGGCTGAGATACTCTCATCTAGTGTACATATGCAACTATTTTCAAAACAGGGCACATACATACCCAAACGAGTGATAAAAAAAAAGGGCACTAACTCCCAAATTATGGTATGATCCAAGATGTATTTGCATTGGAGGGAGAGAGAACATGAATAAGTAGACCAAATGGTCGAAGAGGACCCAGAGGTCATGGATACACTAAAAAAATGCAGAATGTGGAAATTCTTCCATTGTCCTTTTATGAGAGCTCAATTGAGATTAGTAAACCACTTGATTGAGTATTGTAACCCATATGCATAAACATTTATACTAAAAGGCCAATCTTTGACACCAACTACTGAGGACATCTACTTTCTGACTGGTCTCTCTAGGAGGGTGAGCTAGTGATCTTGGAGACTTTCCCTCCAGGGCCATATAACGTAGCCTACTATATTGACATGTATTGTGAATCTGGTACAAAGAAAGTAGGATCTCAAGTCCCTATACAAAAGATTGAGGATCTTAGCTTGACAGTGGTGTTATACATGATTGGGAGGATTATTATATCCACTTCTCTTCATCAGGCCTCTTGAGCTTAGATGCATTGTGCAGTGCAGTGTCTACTACTAGTGATATTTAATTAGAGCACTACCATGCTCAACTACATGAAGACACAAATAACAGATTGCAAGTTGAGGAATAAGAGAAATTTCAGATTTGGGACAATACTATGTGCATTATTCTTTGAAAGAGTGTCAAGCATGATCCTGAAGGAGAGTGTGGGAGGTCACATAGAATCCTTTCAAACACTGTGTATATGGGCCACCTTTATGCCTCTCCAGGGAGAAGGAGGGGCACGTGAGTCATACGATGACAAGTTCTTCGACTGGTGGAAATGGAAAATTCCTGCCGTCAAGGATTATCCATATGCAGGGATGAGCCTATTGAGAGACCCTGACATTCATGTGCCCCCTGGCCCAACACATGTCGAGATAGGTATGTACTATCATTTTTTAATTTGTTTCTTTAATTTTAATTTCTTTTTGGTAATGTCATAGTATTGATTCAAAAACCTTTTATGTACAGATGTGGGACCAATGTTTCCAACGAAATTCCCTATGAGTAGGTGCCATCCTTGAGAGCATACCAAGCCAGGAGGAGTCATAGAAGAGGTAGATCCATCATCATTAGAAGCTGAGAGAGTACTAAGATGGGTAGGGAGGATCTTGACATCCATCACCCGTAGCGTACCCATGGTAGAGATCAAGGATCTGCCACCATCTATGTGGCCTCATGTATTAGGAGAACCCAAGGCACGGGTCTAGTTGTTCCAACGTCTGGTTTATTAGAATATGATGGATGTGCTCATTTAACCATAGAAAATATCACTATTGTAACCCAACCATAGGCCGAATCCACCCACCTTAACCTTGACAAAGAATCATTCCAGAAGAAAACCCTAGGCTAGATAGCCAAACAAAGGGTGGCACCTATTCTCCAAGAATAGCACACCAAGCAAGAGTAACAAGAGTTGATAAGAGATTCCAAACCATAACCAAGAGAGAGTCCAAGCCAAAACTGAAATCTTCTAGCTACAACAGCTGCAACGACATCTCTCCTCCAAACTTGCACACAAACTGGCCAACTGCAGTGCACACAAGTGGTGCTTCTGCAGTTATGAGAATACTAGATAGAATGAAGAATGGACTCCTATATTTATACTAATTCTAGCAGACTGCTTGGGCCGAATACTCATTCTGGGTACTAATTATTTAGTATATAATATTTCCTTTAGCCGACTTCTTCTCTTGGAGGTTGATAACCTAATACAAGTCATTCTCTTGAGCCAACTTGTCTTCTAGGGTCATTAACTAATTAATTAGGGTTTCTTCTTGCTTTCTAGAATATTCTATTCTCATCATGTTTACACATGGAGGTAAATACCTCCCATATCTACCATAATATCAACACTCCCTCCTATCTAGGGAGGTATTGAAGGTGATGGTCTTGAGCAAAAACATACCATTCATCCGGTAGCATCAACATAGTCGTATAAACTAACTCATGATTAGATCATGAGCACCATTATCACTATTAGTGTCATCAAATTCACAATCTATCGAAACCATACTCCAAATGAGTAAACAAATATGATGCTGGATAAGTCACTCACTCCATAAAGTGATACAAGAACCCTTCCTCTAATCCGGGCATATGTCCTAGAAGAATAAATGTCTTGGATCATTTTTGGTCTGGGGAAATCTTTGTCCATTGATCATCCATCTAGTTGATAAACATTTTCAATACTATTGATAGTCTTCAAGGCAATCAGAACAATGTCATTCAATAGAACACAACTGTGTCTATCCATAGTAGTACACAGCTACAATCCAGTGGTACACTGCCACACCAAGTAGCACACAGATACTTGATTAGTGACATATAGTTACAATCAATGGAACACATCCACCACAGTAGTATACATATACTGTTCGGAGACATATAGTCTCCATAACAATCATATCATCTGATGTCAAACTTCATAGAAAAACTTTGTTATGATATAAACTGAACCATCTGGGCCATTCTTCCACTCATATTTGTGAGATTTGGAAGAGCATCTACCCTCAAAAGGTAAAACATCAATGATGAGCTATCTGAACTATTATTCTCAAGCAAGGAAGAATAATTGTCCTGATTTCTGAGCCTGGACCATTCACCTATCTGGGCCATTCCTTCAGCACTAAACAAAGTGAAACTTGGAGAGAATGAGTCTACCCTAGGGAATGCCTGTCCCTAATTGCTGAACCTGGACCATTAACCTATCTGGGCCATTCCTTCAACACTAAACAAAGTGCAACCTGGAGAGAATGAATCTACCCTAGGGAATGACTTTCCGGACCATTTCCTCAGGAAATGACTGTCCTGTACCAACCTCCAAAACAAACCATTCTTTGAAACTACTCACAACTGTGAGCTTCGAAATAATGATTGTTCGGTGAGGCAGACAAATCTTCTTGACCACTACTAAGAGTGACCATCAAGAAGAAATACTGTCCTAGACCATTCCCCATGTTAACCACAAGGGGAATCACTATCTATGGTACATCAAAAATCCATTGAAACATTTTCATTATGAGAATGACTATTCGATCTGGACCATTTTCTAAACTGGAAAATACATGTCCATCAAAATTCTCAAACCACTTTTCGAATTGGAAAGGAACTGCTCATCCTGGAACATTTTTTGAACTTGAAAAATGACTATCCATAAATCAATAACACATCAATGCTCCCTCATAACCTAGGAGTCATCTCTTCCTTTTTCAATAAGGAAGTCATTTCCTAGGAGCTCCAGCTTGAGTATGCAAACTCTTTCATCTTGGACAGAGGCTTTACCAAAATGTCTGCTTATCTGCTCATCTGTGGAGATATATATTGGAGAACCACTTTCTCTTTTCTAGACTTCATCATGGATAATGTAATGTTTGATCTCATTGTACTTTGGTCTTTCTAGAACATTGGTTTTCTCTGAAGTCTTCATATAGCTCTAATCAATATAGTATATCATTATTGGATTCATCTTTTGTTTCCTGCTGGCTCATAACATCGTGGAAATGGTCAAACTAGAACATATCCAAGTGGTACTTCTTCTGCCATCATGAGAGTTTTTCACGGATTATAAATCCATCATCCTGAGCTTCTAAGTAACCATTCTGATACAATATCTCAGTTATAGAATTTTTTTCACCACGCTTCTGCTATGCATTGGAGGTTCTTTACCAAGTTGTCTTCATGTGCATACAAGGGTTTCTTTCTGGTATACCTTAAACTTTTGAGGTTTCTCTTCATACGCTCTTTGTTCAATTATTCTGGAGAATAGTCTTTGCATTCATCTGATGTAAAATCCAAGCCATGGATATTGTAGACGATATAATGGCTCATGTAGAGGTATGTTTGGTTTACTGGAAAAAACAATCATCATAGTATTCTCCCTCCATCTGGGAGAACCTCTATTTCTGGATCTCAAAATGCTTTCATTCATAGGTCTTCCATACACACAACTTTCAGTTCCTCTGCTTGATTGTTTTTAGTGAGTTCATATCAGGCTGGTAGTCTTGTGATTCTCGATACAATGACTTGTTGTTCTGGCTTTTCCTTCTCTCTTGGAATCTTCATGTTCTTCCTCATGTTTTTCTTTAGCTCTTACTTCCATGGAGTTTTCTATAGATTCCATTCCATGAAGATTCCAACTTCTTTCTTTCATCATAGGATCATGGATGTGGATGAACAACCAGGGATACTTTAAGGTTTCTTTTCAAATAAGACTTCTTCTAAAGTCAAATTGAACACATGTTTCTCTTCATGGTTTCTACCATTGATGGGAACATGGATAGATAATTCATCATCTTCAGTGGATCATATTATTTAGGATTATCTCCCTCCTAATCCTTGCTTCATGCATGAATGCATGCTCATCTTTTGGAATTCTGTAATCAACTCCCTCGAACTAAGAGATCCCACACTTCCTTCTGCATCCCTATTGCCTTATGCAAAGTGTGACAAGTCTTTTTCCAATTTCCTCTTGATTGTTGACTTCTTTATGTCTTTTACTTCTTCTAGGTTTCTTCAAGATTGATTTTGATTTCGGCTTATCTTGCAACTGTTACTTATGTAATAACTTCCACATGAATTGTTACCAGGGTTTGTTGATGTACTTCATCCTTTCATGTGTATTGCCTAACTTGTAGTCATTGTGATAGCAATCCTTATCTTATTGTTCTTCCATAGGTATAGTTTCTCTTTGAACATATTATCTTGCAATATATGTACAAAAAACATGGTATGTACGAGAACTATGAGGATTATTGTTACCTTGTCTTAGAAGAAGAAGTATGTTTTGTCCTTCTTGGATTTCTTTGAGGGTTCCCTTTCTTTGTAAACTAATGATTCGTGTGTTTCCTTCCTTTCCTTTAACTCAGGACAATGATTCTTGTAGTCACCATACTTTCAACAATTGAAGCATTGTATTCTTGACATATCTTTCTCTTGATTTGGTTTCTTCCTAGAGCCAAACTTATTTTTATTCTTGAAATCCTTGAACCTTGCTATGAAGGCTTGATCATCGTACTTCTTTTGGGGTTTCTCTTTTTCACTGATCCTTGATTCTTCTTGTGCACAACAAGTCCAAAGTTATTCAAATGTAGGATACTACTTCCTTGTGTTCATGCTTGCGGAAAATGCATCCCATGTCTTGGGAAGACCATTGAGTACTATTTTTACCAATTCCTTCTCTAAAATGATCTCTTCAATAGCGTGTAGTTGATATCTTAACTAAGAGATTCTCACAAAGTATGATGTTATGCTGTCATTATTATTCATCTTTATGTCACATAGCTCATTCTTCATACTCATTACTTATCCAATGTTTCTGAATGAGAAGAGGTTTGTTAGGGCATCACACATCTTCTTAGATGAGTCAAAATGAGAGATGTAGGGTACAAGTGGTCTTTTATAGAGTCCATTATGATACACATGGAATTGATGTCACTATATTTGAACTTCTCCATAACTGCAACGTTCTGCGGTTCCTTCTCTTTTCCTTCTTCAAAATCTGGTTCCACGATATTTCCTTTCATGATATCCAACACTTTATTCTTGGAAAGGATGAGGTCAATCCTTTTCTTCCACGCTCTGAATTTAGAAGCCCCATCTAAGTTGTTTCCTGAATTCATAGAGTAAGTCATGGTTTCCTTGACTTGGTCAACCCTAGATTTGACAAAAAAAATCAAATTTGATGTCTTATCTTGCTGAGAGTAGCAGGAGATGCGCTAGGCTAGGGAGCACTAGTATATTGGTAAGTTAGGTTAATCCCTTCAATTAAGGTGCCTCAACGAGAGGATTAGGGTTTCTATAACTACACTTGCTAGTAACCCTAGTGACAATGTTTTGGTGACTACTCCTTTTAGAAGCCCTAGCAGTAGTTCTTCAATGAGCTTAGTATCCTTATGGCTATGCTCCCTTCTAATGGTTAGAATGAATGAAGGAGGTGTGGGCCCATAACCTGTTGGAATATGATGAATGTGCTCATTTAACCATAGACAATATCACTATTTTCACCCAACCATAGGCCGAAGCCACCCCTGAGCACCTTAACCTTGAAAAAGAATCATTCCAGAATAAAACCCTAGGCTAGATAGCCAAATAAAGGGTGGCACATATTTCTCCAAGAATAGCGCACCAAGCAATTGTAACAAGAGCTGATAAGAGAGTACAAACCATAACCAAGAGAGAGTCCAAGCCAAAACTAAAATATGCTAGCTGCAACAGCTGCAACAACAACTCTCCTCCAAACTTGTACACAAACTAGCCAACTGCAGTGCACACAAGTGCTGCTTTTGCAGTTTCGAGAATACTGGTCAGAATGAAGACTAGCCTCCTGTATTTATACTAATTCTGGCAGACTGCCTAGGTCGACTTCTCATTCTGGGTACTATTTCTTTAGTATATAATATTTCCTTTAGCTGACTTCTTCTCTTGGAGGATAATAACCTAATGCAACTCATTCTCTTGAGCCAACTTGTATTCTAGGTTCATTGACCAATTAATTAGGGTTTCTTATTTCTTCCTAGAATATTCTATTCTCCTCGGGTTTACACGTGGAGGTAAATACCTCCTGCAACTACCATAATATCAACATGGCCAATGTTGTATTTCATTATAATAGGTGAAATAGGCCTAGACCTTAGATTAGTACTAGATAACATGCGTTCAAGGGAACCCATTTTTTTTTTCTCTCTCTTATGTATTGAGGGATTAATATTGAAAATTTATACTTGACACTATTGAGGATTTATAGCCCACATTTTGTACTGTGACATAATTTTTGGACACGTTATATATATTTATCTTTTTTTCCTTTTGGAGTAAATACATTTTGTACAAATATATTTACATGTGTCTGTATATGTATCCTTCTATATTTATATATGTGAAAGATGTCAATCTAAAACATGATTTGCCAATGTATCAATTAATTGATTAGAGCACCTAAGAACATGAATATATGTAATATAATCAAAATAACATTCCAATATGCGTACCCTAAGGAATCATCGATGCAGGGTGGAATCATGGATGCGATACACTCCATTTAATTATGATACTACCAGTTGAGCATCTCGATGAACCCGAAGGTGAGAAATACCATGTGATAAAGAATCATGTATAAATTCTATTACTACACTATACTCGACAACATTATTGGTTGCTTCTCTTAGACAAGCACCTCCAAAATATATCAACTGACTAGTGGGCATGAAGATTACCCAAGTTGCGAAAGAAAGCCTCTGAGTGTGTCGGATAGCACCGTCCATGAACCCAACATAAACCTCAGATTCTCTTGAAATCTACCACAATGCAGAGACACAATAAACTATACACCCCTAAGACAAAAACATATTAAAATATATACACTATTTACAAGAAGTCACACTCATGTGACCAACCTACGCATAATACCTCTTTAGATAAATCCCATTTATGGGTCCACGCAGTACATTGCCTTCAAAGTCAACCAATTCATAAGCTCCTTTTTCCAAAACATTCTTTATAATAAATGATCCGGACCACATGGGTTTAAACTTGCCTGTCCCAAAGGGATATTTATCTTGATCATAGGTCAAGACAAGATCACCTTCAAAGAAAACCCTAGGGTGAACCGACCAATCATATTGACACTTGACGTGACATTTATGAGCCTCTTTAGCCAAGGCTACATACTGACACTATTCATCGAGTTGCTTGAGATAAACAAGATGCTCTTCAAGCGTAGTTGTGTTGGGAAGTAGTTCCACTGCTAATTTGAGAGAAGAAATATGACACTCTATAGGAAAGACTACCTCCATCCCATAAACAAGCTGGAAAGGAGAGAATATTGCAGTAGTCTTGATGGAAGTTTGAGATGCCCAAAGTGTTGAGTATAACATCAAATGCCAATTCGACTTGGATGAATTGATTGTCAGTTGGAGAATGGTCTTAAAAGACTTATTGACAACCTCTGATTGACCATTCTCTTATGGATAAGAGGGTGAATTTTTTTCTTGTTTGAACCCTAGATTTGATGTTAAATCTTTCATCATATTATTTTGAAAGTGATTGCCATGGTCAATGACAATCTCTTTCAGTATACCGAACCTAGAAATGATTTGGTTGAAAATGAAGAGTTTCTTCATTTCCCCATCATTGCTAAACGTTGACATGACTTAAACCTACGTGGTGAAGTAGTCTACTTCCACAATGATATAATGATGCCCCCTAGTAGAAGCTGGGTGGCATGTAGTGAAATCAATTCCCCACTTAATGAAGGGGCCAAAACCAATAACAGGAAACATAGGAGTAGGATGTAACCACATATTCTGATAGAATATTTGACAAATGTGATACTTATTAATTGCCTCTATACAATATATGAATAATGAGGGCCAAAAATATCCATCATGAAGGATTTTGTTAGTGGTAGCCAACCTAGACAAGTCACTACCACATGCTCCAATGTGGAAATCATTTAGCACAATATTTGCTTCCTCATGAGTTAAACAATGATGCATAATGCAATCGACTTCTCGAGGATACAAAGTGCCATCGATGATAAGACAATTTGATGCTTGATGGTATATCCATCGACGCTCATCACAAGAAGCAGAGGGAGGACACTTTAGAGTCTAAAGATACAAAATTATATCTCCATACCAAGGGTCAGAAGATACAATAAGGAAGAGATATTCATTAATCAATGATTCTTCGAGTGAATATTTACCACTCTCAATAGGAAGTTCCAATATTAACTCTGCAAAAACCAAATATTTCTTGGACTTCACCAAAAAAAATTCCAAATAAAATTCTTGAAGAATAACAATCCACCAATTAATCTTCCCGCTAATTACTCTCACGTCAACATGTACTGAAAAGGATTAACGACAACCATGATGGTGGTTTTACGAAGTAGAATATAATGACGAAATATTTGGATAGTGTGAATAGTTTCCAAATCCAGTTTCTCAATGTGGGTATAGTTGAGTTCTGGTCTGACTAAGCCTCAACTGAGGTAGTATATAACATGTTCCTGGAGCACGTCATCCTCTTGACCCAAGACCATATATATGGTGGATTCTTATGAATATAAATATAACAAGAAATGTTTTCCATAATTAGGAGGGATGAGAAGAGGGGAAGACATGAGGGCACTTTTCAATGCTTCAAAAGAGAGTTGAGTGACTTCATCCCAAAATAATGGGACCCCTTTATTCAAAATATGCATGAACCCCTTAGTGATTTTGACATAGTTAGCAATAAATCACCGTAAGAAGTTACCTTTCCATTGGAGACTCTAAAGTTGAGGAATTGTGTGAGAGGGAGGAAATTGAACTATTGCGTCAACCTTAAAAGGATCGACCATGATCCATTTGTTGGACATGATAAATCCCAATAAACATCCCAATGTAACACAAAAATTACACTTGTTTGGATTCAAGTGAATCCGGTAGTAGTGACACTCTAAAAAATAAGTCAAAGGTGAGTGGGATGGTCAACTCTCTTGTGAGAATGTAATGCAAGATCATCAAGATATGCTTCAACTATATGTTTGAGGTCATGAAAGGTGAATGGAATGGCCCGCTGGAAAGTAACTCCAACATTTTTGAGGCCAAAAGACATTTTATTATATGAAAAGGTACCCAAGGACATATAAAAGTAGTCTTATGTTGATCCTCAAGATTGATCTTAATTTGATTGTACCCTGAGAAACCGTCCATAAAATAAAAAACTTCACAACCTGCACATTCATTAATAATTTGATCAATGAATGGGGTAGGAAATTTATCTTTTGGGCATGCCTTGCTAAGATCACGAAAATCCATGCACACTCGAATTGTACCTTACTTTTTATCGACATGAACATGGTTTGACACCCATTCCGTTAATTTAAGTGGGTAGATGAAACCAACCTTAACCAATTTATCTACCTCAGCCTTAATGGTCGCTGCCTTTTGAGGGTTGAACAGGTGAAGCTTCTCTTGAACTAGCTTGGCATCAAGATATTTTCTAATTTCATGTTCAAAAATACAAGGGTCAATGTTTGGCATTTCCTCATAAGACCAGCAAAAAATGTTGCAAAATTCTTTAAATAACTCAATATACACTTGAATATCCTCAGGTGAACAACCCACTCCGTTGAATACATTTTCAATGACGCTAGGGGTTTTGGAGATATCAATTGGAATCATCTCATATATATTCACCATGTTTCCTTTGGAATATACTCCGTGTGTTTCCAAAGGGTTAACAGGGCGAGTGACATCTCCATTCATGGTTGAAGTAAACTCTCCTACTTCCACTCTCTTAATCTTGGGTAAAAAGTATGATCTATGATGAATATCATCCCAAGGTATTTCCAGACTCATCATTGCCACTAAAATCATCTCGTCAGAAGGAAAGACCAAGTCCAAAGGATCATTCGAAGTAAGAGACTCTTGAGCCCAAATAGGATCTAAAACAAGATCTATCTCTTGAGGGGGAGATGGATCAGGGTTGGTCGAGGTTTGTTGAAAAATACTATACAAAACCTCAACTATGGATAAGGGCATAGACATGACAAGATTCCATACACCTTCCATCAAAGCCAACGGGGAAGGTAAAGTCCACATAGCGTCAAAATAATTTGTTCGAAATGAAGCCACTTGGAAAATCACAACCTTAGGATGATCAGGGACAACCAAAATAAACTTAAAATCATTCGAAGGCGGTGGAAAGTCAAAAGTGACCATCAAAGATGGAAACAATCCAGAACCTAAGTTGACAGTACCTTACTGTGTGTTATCAATCATTAGGACTGTGGATTCCCCCGATTAAAGGTCAGGGCAAGAGAAGGACAACTGATCAATGATTACTATCCTACCTTCATGAGGAAATCATTGTACTTGAAATACAAGGGATACTACCGTTGTCATTGTGTGTTTCCAACTTCGAACCAAAAAAAGGTTGTAGTCGAGAGGCGTGTCGACTACTTCAACCTTGAAACACATAGTTTTTCCCTCCAACTGCATGGGCAAGGAGGGGATTATGCAATGCGGTTGAAATAACAATCTTCAAATGCAGTTAACAATGCAGGAGATAGAGAAAACTTAGGTTGACCAATAGCCTTCGAACATGCCAACGACATAACACAAGTTGATGCACCCTCGTCTACCATCATGTGAAAAGTATTTCATGTCAATGATTTCATGGCATAAACCTCTACTATATGGAAGGCGACGTGGTAAGGAAAACGAGGTTTAAAATTGGAAGGGTAAAAAACTATAGATCCTAAGTTGGCTGGCTAAACAACACCTAAAGAGGAAAGTAACACTTTTCTCTATGAGGGGAAACTCTAGAGGACCTCTATAGTAGACATCGCACAAGGGGTTTGCGCAAGATCTTCAAAGTCAGAGTAGTTTTGGGCAGCCCTTACATTTGGATTATGAGAATCTTTCTTAAATGTACCTTTGGGGATGCGAGTCATTGTTTCTCCCATTTTATTCTCGATATGAAGAGGATTCAATGGATTAGTAGATTCTTTTCCTTTATCAACAAATTTAGGTGTTCCGTAATCATGAGCCCTGGTCTGAAGATGAGAATCTACTCTCATCATGTACACATTTGCGGATCTAGTGTTAGAATTAAGTGTGGATGCACCCTGATTTCCCCCAAACACATTTTTGGATGAGGAAGTTGTTGAGAAATCAACACACCCTAAAAGACTTTGATGAATTTCTCTTTTGGGTACAACTTTTTCATTTCTGCATAGAGTCACTTTTGTTGGGATGAATGGATTTTTTTGTTGTGTTTTATCATTGATCACATTTTTCTCTGGTTTGAAGTTTCTTGACAGTTTGAAATTTTTCTATAAGTAAATGTGGCATAAATACTCAGTACACACAACTTTAAATTTGTTTTTTAAAAAGATATGCGTGTCAATCAACGATTCTAGTTCGTGAAACAGTTCTTTAAAAAAATGACGATTTATCGTCGACATCAGCGAAATACGAAAGAAAATTTGCCAACATAAATGAAAACAATCGCTGATACATTGTCGACATCAGTGAAAAGAGAGAAAGGGCATGGTAGCTAAAAACATATGTCTAAGGAAGATCACTGATGCCGAAAAATGCTTCTCATGTCGAAGAGGTCAAATCAACCATCATGTGTTTTTCCATGTAGATGGTCTGTATTGCTTAGTTATCTACCATGTCATCTTTTGATGTTCCCTATGGCATATCTATACGACCACTTTGGATCTTCCATGCCAACACTCTATGGATGTTTGGTTCGACATCGAAAATTTTGCCTAAAAGTACCAACGAAGAAACGTCAAAAATAAATTGTCGACGTTGATGCACTCATTAACTAACGATAGATTTCTAGGACACTGGACGATAGGGTTTAGATTGAACCTTTATCCACTGAATCTGGCGATCCTAGTTGATCCACGCTGTCCATTTAAAGACCCTTCTTATCCCCTATGCCGATCATACTAGTTCCTTTGAAATACGAAAATGCTCGGGTAATTTGATGGGACACCTCTAGCTGAGTGAAGGACAAGATTTGTGATTTGTTAGAAAAATAATAACTTCATGTAACCGATACCTCTAGCCACGACGTCACGTGCTGACCAACATTCAAAAATTTGAATTTTTCGATGAACTCTGAAATAACATGCTCTTGCACCACCAACCTACATTACATTTAATCCTAAGCATGGTGTGGATTTTGTTATAGATTGTACAGGTCACATTTGTACTCCTAAATTTAAGAATTGATGCGACAAGGTAGGTATATTTTAAATTTACAAGGTTTGTTCCCAAGCATGGTATTACGTTCTCACACTAGCATATTTGGGCCATTTTGTGACGACTGTTTCAATGCTATTGGAATGTTATGTCGTTGATATTGCGACGAATCTGGAGTCTTTGAAGCGTCATTTTATGTGACATGGCATTTGCGACGAACTTGAACAAACGTCGCAAAGAGACAATATAAGCAAACAATTTGAAACCAACATTTCGTCTAAATTGCGATAACAACTTTTATAGGAAAACCGTCGCATCGCATATGTGACGACATATTTTCGTTGTTTATATAGAAAAACTGTCGCATCAATAGAAGTTGTCGTTGTATATGCAACGCCAACTTTTTGTTGTTTATATAGCTAAACCGTCGCATCAATAGAATTTGTCGTTGCCTATGTGACGATAGTGTTTCGTTGTTTATATAGCAAAACTATCGCATCAATAGAAGTTTTCGTCGTATATGCAATGACAACTTTTTTGTTGTTTATATAGCTAAACCGTCGCATAGCTGACGACCAAAATTTATTTAAAAAAAAAAAAAAAATATTTTGGGATGCAATTTTGATATTAATATTAATATTATCATTTTAATATTAATATTACCATAATACACTTTAGACTAGTCTATTATATGAAAGTTCACAATCATTCACATGATAAGTTTCAAAGGAATAACTAAAATATGTTTCTCTCTTTCATATGGTAGCTAACAACAAGTGAAAATATGTATTATACCATGTCATACATAACACTATTGCACACTTGCTATATGATCATTTCATACCTTCTCATTATGAAGAGTTGCATACAACCCACTCAAAACTATCATTCAAAGTAAACAACATAACATAACCTTCAAGATGAAGACAACTAGTTAAAAATGGTATTATCCAAAGCATAACAAGTACAATTTCATGTTCAACAATTAAACACATCTATGCATTCATATCAATAGACATGCATTCAAATTAATTGACATATACAATCCTATTCATGAATAATAACTTCCCTTTGCATAAATAAGAGGTCTACTCATTCAATGCATACATGACACTCAAGGGTGGTTACAACTAAGTCTTGTTAACAATACAAATATACCACCAAAGATTGTTGGTTTAATATCAATCAAACTCATTCATAGTATCCCTAAGACAAATTCCTCTTACCAGACATCTACAACACCATGGATGAAAGGTATCTTCACCTTTAAACATGACAATCCTTAGGAACAAGGTTAATACATTTAAACCTATATACACTAAATAAAGGTAAGGATCATCAATCTATCAACCTCTTAACCTTCTAGGTAAACAACCCATCAATCAATAGGCCATTGAACACGTGAATCAATAATGCATAAAATTTATACATGCCAAAACCTCCAAAGGGTGGAGACCATTAAGTCTTTATGCTAATACCAATGAATGATCAAATATAAGCACTTACATATATATTAGATATCTTCATACTGGTTACAAAATAATCTCTAATAAACAACTTCATATAGTTATGAATATGAAGGAAAAAACTAGTTTCACTTATTCAAGAATAATTGGTTATGTTAATATGGCATCAAAAACACTATCATTCACTATGATTTAGCCCATACAGGTCCCTATTGCCTGCCTCTAGTATTAATATTTTAGGCTGCAATTTTAATATTAATATTAATATTACCATATCCTCCATGTGGAACATGGTTTTTACTATAATTCCTTGGATAATGGGGATAGGTCTCAATGCCTTGATAATGTGAATGAGAGGACAATAAATCCCTTAGGCTCTAAATGAATATTTCGGGGACCTACAATGGTCATGGACAATGCCACAAACCACAAAACATGCCTTATTTAAGATATCATTATCATTAGAGTGGTATGTGGATGCCATTAGAATGTTTTATGCATTAGGGATGGGTATTATAGCCTTGACCATGGTTGGGTCAGAAGTCAAGGGAATTAGGACCTAAGTTAATATTCTTGATCTAATAGGCCATGATCAAGGCCTCAAACTACAACATAGTTCCTTTAAAGTGAATCGTTGTCATATAAGTAGGATATGGGTATAATAATGATTTTTTTCATAGTAGGAATGGGTCTCAAGGACTTTACCATAACAAAGGGAGGACAATAAGGGTATTATTCCATAAATGTATTTGTAAGGCTCAATATACATGAACATCACCTTCAAAATAATCCCTTTAGAGGAAATATTTGGCCTCCAAGTTGAATATGTGTACCATTATGAAATATTTTGCACTAGGGACATGTGCATTAAGTAATTAGCCATGGTCAAGCGAGGGAAATAAGGCTCTTGGGTCATTTATGAATCCTTTAGGGATTAAGGGACATAATCAATTCCCTAAACCACATAACATTTGTCTATAGGGAATCATGGACCTTTGAGTGAGATATGGGTATTGTTATAATATTTTGTGTATCAAAGATGGCTATGAAGGATTTTTGTTGTACTTGTTTAGAATCTCATTACTCGTATTCTATACTACAAAAAGTGAGCCTAGAAACCATAGGGAAGCCCCC
>ML780855.1:564297-589940 GCA_009831015.1 Picea engelmannii | reverse complement strand
CAAATATAAGGGAAGGACTATTTATGTAAAAAAACAACTTGGGTGGCTCCATTGGTTGTATGATTACACTTAGCTCTTGCATTTTTCTCATGTAGAGTAGGAGTAGGAGGAGGCTAATTACTCTACCCTCTTGTCGCTTCCCATCTCTTGTACATCCTATGGGGTAATGTGCGTCCTTAGAATTTTTTTTCATATAGGAAATGGAAAGTTGTGTTCATAATGCAAAGCGTTATTTTCCATCTCCATTCAAGTCTCATCAACACCATTAGAATGTGTTTTTTCAACGATTTTTTCCATCTTTTCTTAGGTCCAATCATTGCCATTTTTTTTTCTCTATTGTATTTTCCATTTCTGCTAAGGCCACATCATCATTGATGACTAGCTCATCATCAGTTTCATGTTCAACATGGAGGGTGATAGATATACATGATGACAATATCATAAAATAATAACTAGTACTACCAATAGGGATAATCAGATTCAAATTAAATAGTCAAATAGGTTCACCATACCCAAACTTATTGTTTGAACATCACTGATAGCAAGGCCATCATTGTCTTCTCAATGAAAGGAAGTGTAGAACTACTTTCATAAAACATAGGTGGCATAACAAAATAACAACATCTACTTGACAAGATAAATGAAATAATGCTAACAAGACAAAAAAAGTTAACATAATACACAAGGAACAAATGTAATGATGCTAGATTAACATGATGAAATTCATAATGTCAATATGACATGAACATTGATAATATGAAATAGGGCTCCTAGAAATGCATACAAATAACACAAATCCATGAACATACAAGAAGTAGAGAAAATAACAGAATTCAGGGGAAAACTTACCACATCATTTGCTCTTCACTAAGATCCTTTGTATTGGACATGTTGATTACTTCATTAGAATCATGCTCTGCATGAATAACATAAAAGTTATAATAATTGCAAGGAAAACACCAATTAGTGGATGTTTTTGTGGAACCACTTCTCCCTTCTCCATTTTTAGTCTGGGTTTCTAGCAAAGGTAGGAAACCAGAGGTTTTCACAGATTTTTTTTTATCGATACACCTAAACTATTATGTTGCACTAGGTTTCTAGCAAAGGCATGCAACTAGATGTTTTGGCAGAATTTGTTTTTATTGATGCACCTAAATTATTATGCTTTATCGGTGCCCTTTAATATCTAAAGCATTGGTGATCCATGGCTACAAGTTCATTGGAGCAACAACATGTCAAAAATACATCAGTTCTAAACATTGTTCAAGACACATTGATGATCCACATTGGTCTAGGTGCACCAATGCTTCTATACCAATGTTCTCCCAAGTGTAAAAAAACACAAAATACAGTAGTGCTCCACTTTGGTTCCAAAAAATCTGTGCTCCATGACCCATGTGCACTAGAGTGCTACTAGCCCAAAAAGACATCAGTGCTTCGCTTCTGTATTGGTATATTGTTTCTCCTATTTGGTATGGGCGAACCAATGCTCCTATACGGTGTAGGTGCATCGATGCTCTTCTTTAGGTATGGGTGCACTAGTGCTCCTAATACACCATTTCATTGAAAAATAATGTCCCTAATTCTTGAGACTAAGAAATAAAGAAATTATATTAATGTCCACAATATACCAGTAGCACCAAGAAAAGATACACAAAATTAAGTAAGAACTATAGCTTATAGTTTCGTGCTTTTCATCGATTTGGTCACATGTGATTAAGCTTTCCTAAAATGCAATCCTGATTATTACTCGAATACTAGTTCTTTACTAAATACAATTTAAATTCCCAATGATCATATTTCCCCCTTCCCACCTATAAATGGGAATACAGAAAAATGGAATTTCTATGGACCACTCGCCCTCCAAATTATTCCTTACTACCATATTAATATGTCAGTGCAATATTTTCCATGGAACAGACAGTGGGACATTTTTCTTCCTACACAAATCCAATAAGGTTATTACCCTCCTATGCAAAAATTCCTTCATATACCTGTTTGTTCTGGATTTCACATTGTAAAAAAGGGATGCCTGCTTCATTACATAAAGTTTAAGAACTTTGTTATCAAAGGTTGACATATCCACAAACTATGCTAACTGGATGCATAGAACAAAAACGTTTTGTATGTTATTGCCATCTTCACCTCTAGATCAGAGATAGGTTCTAAAATTTATTTTGGGACTCTAAAGTGGACTGGTAGTCACTAAGATCTCTTCTTAAACATAAAACACCATGTCCATGACATAATGAAAATAATGGTAATGCTCTTTGTCATGTGAGACATAATGAAACACGTCACAAGACTTTCAAAGTTGCATATATCATGTCATAAGATTTTGGAAGTTGCATCATTAAGAGAAGCTGAAATTATCATTAAGTGTATAGAAAAATTACATTCACAGATATATACAAGCCATAGAAATATCCTTGTGTATATTATCAACTATATAATGTACATCTAACTATCTTATAAAATTATTACATGACATCATGAATTCCTTTTAGTCTTCTTTTTTGCTTTCCAGTGCTTAAGCAAATAATCAATGTCCATGTCTTCGTTTATTGGGTGCTCTTTAGCAGATGATGTTGTTTTAGTCCTTTCACGCTAAGTACGTCTGGTCTCGTACCCATGGCGTGGATTTTTCTATGAGGGGCCATCACCTAAAAAAATAAAAAATATTGAATTTATATGGCCAATTTTTAAATATCATTGAAGTAGTTCATTAATATTAAAAAAAAACTCTGCAATGTAATTATTTACTTGGTCCTCTAGTCGGCACCGTTGGAATGGTTTCCATCTCATTCACCTGATCTTCAGGTCAAGGATGATCATCTATGACATTCTCTGCCATTTAAATGTCAAAATTTATAAGTACAAAATTATTAAGTATATGATTAATATATAGACATTTTACCTTCGTGGGCCTCATTCACAGGAACATCTTGGGGCTGCACCTCACTGGGATGACACTGCTAGGGAGCACCATGGTCTTTTGGCTATGTTTCACTATCAATGCTCTATTGTTTAGTACTAATGGTAGGGTTGATAGTGTTTCTACCCTGATTAAAACAAAGTAAGACATTAAATTATGGACGATATCAAACATTCACGTATTTTATAAGTAACGAAAGGTTAATGTGGACTGATTTTTATTTACCTTATCCAACAAATTGGATCTTGGGGTCTGGCCCATGCTTTTGCTTCGAAAAACCACGGCTTTATAACTGTACTTGTAACCAAGTTGGAGGTCTTCCTTCGTGGTTCCAGTTCCGAAGTTGTCACCCTGCATTGCATAAGGGTATGGTTTTTTAATGTTTTTGGTTGCAATTACCTTAAATTTGTAAGGTGATACAATTAACATTCTTAAGATGTTTGGGTACTTACGATTCATGACTGTAACCTCAAGTAGCCACCTGGGCCTAGCTTGTGTTGGCCATGTTTGGCAATCCTTTCTTTGGTTTCCTTTGAAGTGTTAGGAAACCTATCATCAAAATTTTCAAGTATGTTATATATAACCACACTTTTATTTAGATCTAAAGAAAAATAAAGCTAGTATTGAATTCAAAAAATTGTAATTTACCTTGGTGTACCAGTTATTTGTTCTCCTGATTTTCTCAAAATCTTCTCTTTTGCATAATCAATGATTGCCTTCCACTCTCTCTCTGGAATTGAGGGAGGACGCTCATACCTAGGATTTCTTGTCAATCTTCGTCTATAAACATCTCAGGTATATTTTAAATATTCACCGGCTGCAGATGTGACCACTTTTGTATTGAACATGTCTACACCAAAGAGGCCTTCAAGATAATCCATAAGTTCCTTTTTGAGGTTGGAATTCTGGAAATTCCACCTCATGCGTAAGGTTTCCCCAAAAATAGACAAGGCCTTGCTCTCTACGTGCTTATAAAAAAGGTCGTTTCCTACAAACAAAAAGATATAATTATTAATTTAAAATTAATAATATAGATGGTTTATGTATGAGGACAACATTAAACGATTAAAATATGAATTAAAATTACTTGAGAGTCTTGATTGTTTTAATGGAAGTTCATTATCGTCGACCAAAAATGTGCACGGAAGGGTCCCTGTGCTTGTCACATGTCTAGCTCCAAGAAATGCATCCATCTCAACCACATCACTATGATCCTCATCTCTGCCACCCTCTCTAGACTCTGATCGAGGTGTGGATGCCTGTCGATGCATGTCATGGCTCCTATCTAAATGAGGTGTGGAATATGGAGAAGAAAATAGTGCTCTAGCAGCTATATGATCACCCACATCATGCCTCTGTAGTGTCTCTATAGCGCCACTACTACCAACCCCAGGATTAACAGGCTCCAAATATTCCTTTATAAAAAAGAAAATGTTTTTTCATGAGATAATGTAAAAGTTAAAGAAAAAAGTATCATAATCGAACATATGAGTGCATTAAAAAAAATTAAAAAAAAATTATGGTTATTACCTTATATGTGTTAAGTTGTGACATAAGGAGCTTGATCCTTTCTTTGATGTCCAAAGTTTGTTCTAGACGATCTAACAAGCTAAATAGTTCCTTGTTAGTTATAATGATATTTTTTTTTAATGAGACCATTGGATCCACACAAGAATAAAACCCCTCCTCATCGACATAATCATGATCCACATGGCCTACTGACTACATATAATTTCAGCAAAAATGATGTTATTTCAATAAAATTATATAAGCAAATAATAAAAACAACGTAAAATGAAAGTGGAAATTGATAATCATTTACATGTTTTGTAGCTGGCCCTTTTCCACAATCATCCTGCCACATTATAATATAATTAGAACCCCAAATATTTAAAAAATTGTTAATGATAACAAAAAAATAATGTTAATGATAATATTTACAACAATGTTAAAGATAATAAAAAAATATAATGCAATAAGTAGAGGTTTCTTAAAGAGGTGTTGCATAAGAACTTGCAAACTATTAGTCAATGTGTCTATTCGATTCAAATGGTAATCCACTAATAACTCTTCCCCGGGAGCTATCTTTTTTATTGCACACACGTCTACTCGATTCTCTTCACATCCCTCAAATATGCAATTTGGTTGTTTGTTTGTTGTCCCGGGTCGTGTGCTGTTTATAAACCCTGTGATATTGTCGGAAGCTTTAGGCCTTCCATCAATATAGATAGTCGCTCCCTTATTTTTATCCTTTTTTATTAGTTGTATATAATTTGCGGCGAGTGCATATCTCCGCATACTTCGCATGTACCGGACTATCCGCATCCAATTGTTATAATTGTAACACGGTCCGACATATTCCATCAATTCAGTTACTATATTGTATTTTACAATTATTCCATCCATGGAAAATAGCCCCAATCCATGTAGGGAGGATGGTGCAATGCGATATGTCCTATTGTTGACAACGAAGTCAACATCTATAGGAGGTAGTTCCTTAGGTACCCATTGCTTCACCAAATGCTTATACCTGAGTGGAACATCTATGTCTCCTATTCTCTCGTCATCATAAGAGCATGATCCTTCTTCGACAAGAAAAAATTTCATGTGTCTACAAAATTTTATTCTGACTTTTTCACCTATGGTCCTTGTTTTCTTATCATATCTACTAGATACAGTCGCATTTTTGGCCTCTATTTGTCCTAAGCTTTCCTCACCTGACGAAGAAATATCTGACAGGTACCTGTTTGGTTGTACCTTTAGTTGCATGTGCACATGTTGTTAGTTAGTAGTCCACCATCATATTCACAGTTCTAAATAAATTTTTTATATCAGATCCATAGGAATTGAGCAGATTTGTCATTTCAAATATTTTCAATGCAGGAACTTTCTTAGAAACATGGTACCTAAACTTAAGCCTAATGCATTATATTTTAGGTTTGGATGCCTTGGTGGGCCTGGGGTTCCATGGATTAAGTTCGTTAGGCACTTGACACTTGCTAGAATCATATTGCATCAGATTTTTGCCTACATGAGGAATACAACCACATCCACTCTCATGTTTCTCCATGGTAGGATGCATCAAGTCCACAAAGGTACGAGTCTATGATAGTTTGATATGATGTGGACTAATGATTAAATATCTAACGAGATCTGTCTTGGGAATCCTTAAACGTGGTTGGCTCATTAAACACAAGGTCCAATTAAATTCCACCACATGGAAATGAAACATCAACATGAATGAACTTGGAAGGACTAGTAGTGGCTCTAGAGTGTGCCACATGGGACCACTACTCATTTTAAAAGCTAAGATAAAAGACACCCTTATCAAAAATATTCCAAGTATTTTGGAGAATTGGACTCAAACAAGATTTCACTAGGCTCTAATAATACTTCAAATCCATAGGAATTGAGCAGATTTGTCATTTCAAATATCTCCAATGCAATAAATTTCTTAGAAACCTAGTACCTAGACTTAAGCCTAATGCATAATATTTTAGGTTTGGATGCCTTGGTGGGCCTGGGGTTCCATGGATTAGGTTTGGATATCTTGTGTTGTTGGTTACAATGAGACTTCCACAACTTATACAATCTATATTATATCACAATTGAAGACTCTAGTGATCCAAGATGTGAAGTTTGATAAAAAAGTAAGTTCCTCTAGTTCACAGATATCTCCCTCACTGATTACAATCAATACAAAATATCTTTATTCATGTGAAAATCAACCGAATTAATATAAATAAGTCTTGTGTAGGTAGTGTGGCATCCTTATTGAATGATTGCATAAACTTTCACAAAATTTATGTGTGTATTGTAGAACTCTTGCCAGTGTTCTATATCACACCTTTTTGTGTTAAGAACCACTGCGAATATATGTTAAGTTGGGTGACAATGACCTGCGAAATTCAAGAAATGAGATTACCAAATCAAAAAATCCCTAGCTTCACTTGCAAGTGAGCACATCCTATCAAGTCAATACAAAAGATCTTTATTCATATGACAATAAACCGAATTAATAATAAGTTTAGTGTAGGTAGTGTGGCATCCTTATTGAATGGTTGCATAAAATTTCACATAATTTATGTGTGTATTGTAGAACTCTTTCTAGTGTTCTATATCACACCTGTTTGTCTTAAGAACCACTATGAATCTATGTTAAGTTGGGTGATAGTGACCTGCGAAATTCCCTCTTAAGATTTGGTTAAGTTGTCTGGTTAAGTTTCCTAAAAGAATCTATATAAATTAACCAATCCCCCCAAAAATGAAGTTTTGTGATATTATTTAGCTCACAACTCATAAATGTGTGCATTCTTACTTAGAAAATGTAGTGGGTATGTGTGGACTTGTTTATACCTCGATCTTCATAAATGCCAATGAATTAGTCTTCCATAAATGCCAATGACTTAGTCATCCATAACTTATGGCATTGTGTTCCTTAGTAAGATCAATATAAAGTTAGAATATCATCAAAGTCTTGTTTCATAAGTTGCATAGTTGCATAAGTTGCATAGTTTCATAAAGTTGCATAGTTGCATAAGTTGCATAGTTGCATAAGTAAGCTTAATATCAAGTTGTTCCTTGCATAGTTGCATAAGTTGCATAGAGAAATTCATAAAATCACCATCAAGGAGAAGTTCCCTATTCCATTCATTGATGAGATATTAGCTGACATGGCATTTTGTTCCTTAGTAAGCTCAATATCAAGTTAGAATATCATCAAAGTCTTGTTGCATAAGTTGCATAAAATTCCATAGTTGCATAAGTTGCATAGTTGCATAATTTGCATAAGTAATCTCCATATCAAGTTGCTCAAGTTCCATATTTGCATAGTTGTATGTTCTAGGGACCTATTTTTTTCTAGGTTATCATCTCCCATTTAGTGTTTTAAATGGATATCACGATGGATTAGGTGCCTTGGGTGATTGTGGGATTGTAAATCCTTGGAGGTTGATGAGGGGGACACAATCCACATTTTCTCTCATGCAACATTGGTGAAGGGAATCCTTGAAATTCAACCTTCTTGAACCATATGTTAGTGGAGCCTTAGGCGTGCATGAAATCATCAAAATCATATCTAAAATATGATACAACACCCACTCAATCATCAAAATCATTTCATAATCAATAAATTACACAAAATCCAACGCAATTATATTAATCATGGTTAACAGAGGTCTCATAGATTTCAAATATGATCAAAATATCTTAAAAATGGGCCTCATGATACTACAATTGGGAGGCCCGTCATCACCTCCCAAATTAATTTTTTTCACACCCTTGTGAAAACAAAAATGATGATGTAGCTACTGTTACTTCATCTCTTACTAATTAACTACTGCTAATCTCTACAATCCTTCGTCAAATCATATGCCACAAATTTTCTATTGTCACCCTTGCCATGGTACCTAGGATCTTTCTACACCTTTTTCCAATCTTCCCTTCCCTTATCTTCATCCAAGAATACTATTGTTGTAGGGTACAAAAGTAGAGGGGGGTTGAATCTAAGCTATATATAATTGATATTGACCCTCCTCAATGAATTCTTTCACAATTGGTCCCTAAACATGGAGACTTGCAAGTTACTAGGGAAATGATGATCAACCCTCTTGAGGTCATGTGAGAATGAATTCCACCTTCTTTAGTGGGAATAGGGAGCATATATATGTTTTATCCAAGAAAGGAACATTGGATGGTTGTTAAAATAATATTATCGTATGTATAAGGAACCAATGTTTATGTCTTAGTAATCAAGATCAAGGTAATGATAATTTTGACTTACATGGGTTTGTCGATGAAAATTGGGTTGGAGATGTGGACAAGAAAATTTCCAAAAGTGAAAATGTATTTTATTTGTTCCAATCAGTAGTGAGGTTGATGAGTAAGACACAAACCATCATTGCCTCTTCTAGTTCAAAGGCACGATATGTTGTTGCAACAAAATTGATCAAAGACACATTTTGGTTATTGAGATTATGAAACAATATTGCTATCAAATAGGCTAGTTTAGAAATTGAATGTGATAGCCAAAGCACCATTGTAATGACTAAGAAGCCAAATTATAGTTCGAAGCATAAGAATATTGATGTGGAGTACCACATTGTGAGGGCTATAGAGGAAGTAGGTGTAATGAAATTGATAAATTGTAGATCAAATGTAATGAAGCATAAGAACTAACAAGGAAATCAATGGAGTGAAGTTTGCATTGTGTATATACATGCTTAGAATTTACACTTGTTCAATGTGATCTTCTCAATAAATTTAGAGAGTAATCTACATGCAAAAGTTTACCTTATTCTAAGGCATTATAATAGCAACCATATTCCACTTCAAGGATATTGTCTAGGGAATTATAATAGAAGAATGTGATAGAAACAATGCCATCCATGAACCATTAGAATAAAAACCATATTCCATTAGAATAACAACCATATTCTAAAGAAGAATGTGATAAAAACAATGCCATCCATGAACCATATTCTAAAGAAGAATGTGACAAAAACAATGCTATCCATGAACCATTTTCTTCTTGTAATGTTTTATATGATTGGGAATAAGAGAATGGAGATCAAAGAGATGTTGATATTTAAAATATAGGTTATGATATTCATGAATAATTTGTTGGGTTTACTATTCATATGGATGAGGGGTATGTTCCCCACAACCTGGTAGATGTAGTGTTTTTGTCTTGGAGATCAGTGCAACTCTATTTTGCAGGAGGATCAAGGTGCATATAGAGGATCATTTATGAGGAAAAAAACTCTCTTAGAAGCTACGATAAGCTACGATGAGATTCTTAGAAGATACAATGAACATTCATGAGGATGCTACGATGATCTACAAGTTCTGTCCATGCTATGAAGCAAGGTTTCTAGCCCTGGGAAACATAGGGTTTCTAGCCTATAATTTGCTTGGAAACCCTAGTAAACAACAAAGCAAATAACTCATAACCATTAAATAATTAGTAAAAAGATCAGATATTGGAGACCCATTACCAATTTCTGCGGCATGATGTCAACCCCTGAATATCTCTACTCCATGGGTATGGTTCCTCTGCCTATGTCGATGTCCAAATCGAAGCTGAACTGTTGCTGTCCAAATGGGAGCTTCTCTCATGCACCTAGTCTAAGAACATGTGGGGCTTTTCTCTGCTAGATGGATGCCTATAATTGGAATGGAAGGGTTTCGATCTGCTAGATGGGCACGAGAACACCCTTTGTTGGTCTAGTTCCTACTATCGTGAATGGGCGTGGGCAATGCAATTATTTTTTTTGAAATTTGTTTTTTTTTGGTTTTGTTTTTTTTAATGTTTTTAAATTTTAATATAATTGATATATAAATTTTTATATAATGATTTTTTTTAATATAATTAATACATAATGTTTTAAATTTTAATATAATTAATATGTAATTTTTTATATAATGTTTTTAAATTTTAATATATATATCATGGTGTGGGCCAAAAACCTAACTTTTTAGGCCATAGAATATAGTTCTATGAACTGACTGTTTAGTGTGAAGTAGATGGGTCTCATGTATTCAACACATGGGCATCATTACAAGGTCATAGGCATCATGGATGGGTCTTGGGGTGTTAATCATAGTTAAAGGGGGGAAACAAGATCCTTCTGCCCTAAACCTTAATTAGAAAGATCAAGCACCAAGGATGAGTCCTCAAACCACCACATATGACCTTTATAGGGTATCATTAATGTCCAAATGGGACATTGGATCCATGAATAGGTTATTTATGAACCAATGATTAGTATTAAGGTCTAACCAGTGTCAAGAGAGAGAAATAATGGCCTTATGTCCTAAATGAAGAGTCTCAAGTTAAGCACCAAAAAGAAAAACCATGAAGATTCTCAAGTTATGTCATTGAAATCATCTTTGAACCATGACACAAGAGCTTCATAGGGTATCTTTGGTCTACTATAGGGATATGTGTGGGCTATGATTAAACCACAACAAAGGACCTAAAAAAAAACATGTCTTGGTTCCACACATGGGATAGTTATTGAGTACATGGTTAGGGTTTTGTAGCACTTGAGTGGGATATGAGGGCCTTAAATGTCACTTCTTAGGCTCAATCATAATGAAAAACACCTAGAAACCACAACACAATCCATCTCTAGGGGGTACTTATAAGCATAAGAGTTGTATAAGGAAAACATTAGGAGTCTTTTTTGTAGTAAGGATGGGTAGAGAGGCCTTAACCATGGTTGAGGAAGGAAAACAAGTACCTTAGGATATTGTTGAATATTTTTAGGTTTGAGAGCCTTGAATAAGTCCTCAAACCAACACATCACTCATTTGTAAGGCTTCCTTAAAGGCCTCCAAGTAGGATACAGGTGCCATGAGTAGGTTTTGTTCCCTAGAAATGGGCCTTAAGACCTAAAAATGGTTAAAGGGGGAGTAAAGGACTTAATCCATAATTTAACCTTCTCAAGATCATGTGCCATGAACAACACCTAGAAACCATTCCATGAGCTCTCACTTCAATGTCTTTGGCCTAAGATTTTGACATGAGTTCCATTTATATGTTTTGCATACTACATATGGGTCTCGGGGCCTTGACCATGGTTGTGGTAGGGAAACAAGCCTCAAGCCCTTAACCATGGTCATGGGAGGGAAACAACAACTTAAGCCCCAAACATATCATATCTAGCTCAAGCACCATGAACAAGTCCTCAGGTCACTACACAAGACCATGGATGGATCACAAGACATTATATATCATCAAAGAATGAAAAAAAGTGCCTTATAATATTGTTGAAGATTCTAAATCTCAAGAGCCTTGAACAAGTCCTCAAACCAACATAACGAAACTTTGTCCTTTAAGAAGGATATATGAATCATGATTAGGTTTTTTACATTGAAAATGTGTGTAGAGGCATAAACATGGAAAGTTGGGAACAATGTCCTAAATCCATAACTAAACCTTCTTGAGCTCAACTACCATCAACAACACCTAAAAACCATGACACAAGTCCTCTCTAGGGAGTCTTTGGCATACAATTTGAATACGCGTGACATTATGAGGTCTTATTCATCATGGATGGGTCTTAGGTTCATGACTATAGTTGATGAAAGGAAACAAGAGTGTTCAACCCTAAACCTTGCTTCTCAAGCTCAATAGCCATAGACAAGTAGTCAAACCACCACACATGACCTATGTAACATATCATTCACCTCCAAGTGGAATTTGGGCACCATGAATAATTTAGTTTTGAACCAAGAATGGGTCTCAAGGTCTAACCAAGCTCAAGGGAGGGAAACAAGGGACTTGTTCCTTAAGTGAACATTCTTAGGCTTAAATTCTATGAAAAACAACTACAACCCACACAACTTCTCAGGATATAGTGTTGGACAATTCCTTGAGCCATCACATAGGACCCTTGTGGGTTATTTTTGGACTATTTGAGGGATACAAGTACCATGATTAAACCACAACATATTCCCTAAATAAAAATGTGTCAGACCCCCCATTAGGAATGGTTCTCAGGATTGTAGTTGGTGTTATTTAGAATCCAAAGAAGGATATGGTTCCATGAGTAGGTTTTGTACAATAGAAATGGGTCTTGAGGGCTTAACATGGTTAAGGGGGAAAGAAGGATCTTAAGCCTTAACTGAACCTTCTAGAGCTCAAATTTCATGGCTAGGGGAGGAAAAAACTTGGACCTTATTCCCTAAACATCACTTATTAGGATGAATCACCATGAAAAACACTCGCAAACCATAATACAAGCCCTATCTAAGGGTTTTTTAGAATCAACGTTGGATATGGACTCCAATAGGAGGTTTTGTGCATTGAGTATATATCATAGAATATTTACCATGGTTGAGGAAGGAAAACAAGTGCCTCAATATATTGTTGAATATTCTTGAGCTTAAGAGCCTTGAATGAGTGCTTGAGCCAACACATGAGTCCATTTTATGGGTTGTTTGCAAGCCTATGAGTGGGATGTGGGAACCATTAGTAGATTTTATGCATTAGAAATGGGTCTTAATTATTAAACATGGTCAAGGGGGGAAACAATGACATTAATCCCTAATTGAACCTTCACAAGCTCAATCTCTATGAACAACAACTAATAGGGTGAGGGAGTTTTACATGTCAGGGCGAGGGAGTCTTCTCCACCATTATGAAATTTGGAATTTAAGAAGGATCAAAACTACTTACTTTATGAAATTTTAAATATTGTTTAGCAAACATATACAACTTAAATATTGATACTTAATGATGTTTGATGTCCCCACATAATACTTAATGAGGGTTTTATTATTGAATTACCAAGTCAAGTTTATGTTGCAGAAGCTTCAATTCACGCACCACAAATGTCATGCACCGAACCCACATAGTGAGCAGTGAATGGGGCCAACGTTGAAATTTCTTCAATAGGTGCCTGTATGCATCAAAAGTTTTGACATGGTTAGACTAGACACATGACTTGATGGTATGGGAGGGTTTCAAGACTCAAGGATGTATGATGTCCCCACATAATCTTTGAGATCGTCCAAATTTGCAACAACGTTCATCATGCACCTCACATTGTCATCATTCGTAATTCCCTTCTATAGAATCATTGTCGGAACTATCTTGAAATTTGACATGGAACTTCCAATACACCCATCCCAAATTTATTCCACCGAATGGGGCCAATGCTGAAATGTTTTCAATTTGTTCCCGTATGCGTTGAAATTTGACATGGTTAGAATATATAGTTTCCTTGATGGTATGGGAGGGTTTCAAGACTTAAGGATGTTTGATGTCCCCGCATAATATTTGAGATCATCCATGTTTGCGTCAACGTTCAATAAAATGGATGTCTCATTGTCATCATTCGTTATTTCCATTTATATAATCTTTGTTAGAACTCTCTTGAAATGACATGGAACTTCAAATACACCCATCACCAATGTCATCTTGCATCGACCTCGCACAATGAGCAGTGAATGGGGGAAACATTGAAATTTATTCAAACTGTGCATGTATGCGTCGAAATTCGACATGGTTAAACTAGACACATGCCTTGACGGTATGGGAGGGTTTCAAGACTCAAGGATGTCTTATGTGCCCACATAATATTTGAGATTATCCATGTTTTCATTAAAGTTCACAACGAATGTCTCATTGTCATCATTTTTCGTTTCCATATGTATAATATTTGTTGGAACTCTCTTGAAATGTCATGGAACTTCCAATTCACCCACCACAAATGTCATGCACCGACCTTACATAGTGAGCAGTGAATGGGGCCAACTTTGAAATTTCTTTAATATGTTCCTGTATGTGTCAAAATTTGACATGGTTATAATAGACACATGCCTTGATAGTATGGAAGGGTTTAAAGACTCAAGGATGTATGATATCCCCACATAATATTTGAGATCATACACATTTTCATCAATGTTCATCATGCACGTCTCATTGCCAATGTTTTTCATTCCCTTCTATATAATTGTTGTCGAAACTATCTTGAAATTTGATCAAGATGGAACTTAAAATACACCCATCACAAATTTGTTCCACTGACCCCGCACAGTGAGCAGTGAATGGGGCCAACATAGACAATACATTCAATATGTGCCCGTATGCATCGAAATTTGACATGGTTAGACTAGATAGTTTCCTTGAAGGTATGGGAGGGTTTCAATACTTAAGGATGTTTGATGTCCCCGCATAATATTTGAGATCATCCATGTTTGCATCAACATTCAATATAATATTGGATGTCTCATTGTCATCATTCTTCATTGCCATCTATAGAATATTTTTTCGTAACTCTCTTGAAATGTCATGACACTTCCAATACACCCATCACCAATGTCATCTTGCATCAACCTTGCACAGTGAGCAGTGAATGGGGCCAATGTTGAAATTTCTTCAAATTGTGCATGTATGCATCGAAATTTGACATGGTTATACTAGACACATGTCTTGATGGTATGGGATGGTTTCAAGACTCAAGGATGTCTGATGTCCCCACATAATCTTTGATATCATCCATGTTTGCATCAACATTCATAATGGATGTCTCATTGTCATCATTCGTTGTTTCCATATGTATAATCTTTGTTGGAACTCTCTTGAAATTTCATGGAAATTTCAATTCACCCACCACAAATGTCATGCACTGAACCCACATATTGAGCAGTGAATGGGGCCAACGTTGAAATTTCTTCAAACTATGCATGTATGCATCAAAATTTGACATGGTTAGAGTAGACACATGCCTTGAAAGTATGGGAGGGTTTCACGACTCAAGGATGTTTGATGTTCCCACATAGTCTTTGAGATTGTCCATGTTTGCAACAATGTTCATCATGCACGTCTCATTGCCAATGTTTGTCATTCCCTTCTATAGAATTGTTGTCAGAACTATCTTGAAATTTGATCAACATGGAGCTTCAAATACACCCATCACAAATTTCTTCCACCGACCCTGCACAACGAGTAGTGAATGGAGCCAACATTGACCATACATTCAATCTGTGCCCGTATGCATCGAAATTTGACATGGTTAGACTAGATAGTTTCCTTGAAGGTATGGGATCATTTTGATACTTAAGGATGTTTGATGTCCCCGCATAATATTTGAGATCATCCATGTTTCCATAAAAATTCAATATAATATATTATATTGAATGTCTTATTATGATTCATTCATTCAATAATACAAATCGACAAGAAGCCTAAAAACAATTGGAGACACACCAAATGGAATTGGAAGAAAGGAATATCACCTAGGAAATTCTACAATAAGAAGAGAAGCTCCAGAGGAAATGACATCAAACATGAAGAGAGGAGGAAAAATTCTGGCATCAGAAGTTGCTATGCCTCTGGTTGGAAGAAATATATAAAAATACCAGCTATTTCCACAAACAAGCTGAGGCCATAAAGAAATTTAAGAAAGTTTTGGAAACTCAGGTCCAAAATCAGACAATAATAGACTTTGAGGGCATAAAAGAGGTTGCGGCTAATGCCTTTGAAACCCTCTACTAAAAAATGCAGATTTCTACCATAAACCCCAAAGACTACCCCCTCTCTCTAATCCTGACCCTCATTCAGGAGGATGCGAACAACACGTTAACCATAGCAGTTCATTAGCAAGAAATAAAAGAGGCGTTGGACCAAATTAACCCAGATAAATCCCCAGGGCCAGACTGCTTCATCGTTAGATTATATCAAAGTAGCTGGGACATAATCAAATCAGACCTGACAAAGATGATCCAGAAATCCCAGAAGTGCAACAATTTAGGAGAAGGAACCAATTCATATTTTCTATCTCTTATTCTGAAAGAAAAAGGGGCAACCAACTTTGGAAGATTCCGCCCAATCTCACTTTGCAACACTAGAAGCCTTCGCATATTTTGAATCTTTGAATCTGTTATGTTTAATAGAAGCCTCCACATATTTCAAATCTGTTATGTTTAATTCCATATAACCAGGTAGGAAAATGTTCCTCCTGATCTTGTATCTAGTTTTCTAAGAATTTCTCACTCTTTGTGTACCAGCACCTGTGGCTCACCACAACTTTTCTTTAATCAAAATCCATTACGCATTTTTGTCAGAAAAAAAAAAAAAACATATCTACTAGAACATATGAAAAATAGGGTTTAATATGGTTTCCATGATGAATTGATGATGGAATAAAGTGGGTGTGTGAGTAAAATTTGAGTCCAGAAACCCTCCCATATCGTTAAGGCATGCCAATAGTCTATCCATGACAAATTTCAGTTCATACATAAACTGTTTGAAAAAAAATCAACGTTGGCCCCATTCACAGGTCCATGTTGCCGGTGTCTGGTCCTTGTGCAATTTTTGTTCCTCCTTCCTCATTCCTCATTACTTTACCATGGTGTAGTCCCCAAGATCCATTATTTTTGTACAAAATTACATACTAATGGCATACAATTATTGACGATTTTTTTTCGTCGATAGTATAAAAAATTCGTCGCAAGATTATTTACATTCGTCTCTCTTGCGATGATATCAAATGATGCTTGGATTCATTTCATATTTGGTTTATCAACTTGAAATATCAATTTGATACTTTGCAAGCTAGTTGGACCTTCAGTCAAATACAAATATGAAACTTGGAATCATTAACATATCTACTAGAACATATGAAAAATAGGGTTTAATATGGTTTCCATGATGAATTCATGATTGAATAAAGTGGGTGCGTGAGTAAAATTTGAGGCCAGAAACCCTCCCATATTGTTAAGGCATGCCAATAGTCTATCCATGACAAATTTCAGTGCAGACAGAAACTGTTTGAAAAAATTTCAACGTTGGCCCCATTCGCAGGTCCATGTTGCCGGTGGCTAGTCCTCGTGCAATTTTTGTTCCTCATTCCTCGTTCCTTGACCATGGTTTAGTCCCCAAGATCCATTATTTTTGTACAAAAATACATATTAATGGAAAAAAATTATCGACAAACTTTTTTCGTCGATAGTATAGAAAATTTGTCGCAAGATTATTTACATTCGTCTCTCTTGCAACGATATCAAATGATTCTTGGATTCATTTCATATTTGGTTTATCAACTTGAAATCTCAATTTGATACTTTGCCAGCTAGCTAGACCTTCAGTCAAATACAAATATTAAACTTGGAATCATTAACATATCTACTAGAACATATGAAAAATATGGTTTAATATGGTTTCCATGATGAATTGATGATGGAAGAAAGTGGGTGTGTCACTCAAATTTTAGTCCAGAAACCCTCCCATATCGTTAAGGCATGCCAATAGTCTATCCATGACAAATTGTAGTGCATACAGAAACTGTTTGAAAAAATTTCAACGTTGGCCCCATTCACAGGTCCATGTTGCCGATGTCTAGTCCTCGTGCAATTTTAATTCCTTGTTCATCGTTCCTCGTTCCTCATTCCTTGACCATGGTTTAGTCCCCAAGATTCATTATTTTTGTACAAAAATACATACTAATGGAATAAAATTATCGACGAACTTTTTTCGTCGATAGTATAGCAAATTCGTCGCAAGATTATTTACATTCGTCTCTCTTGCGACGATATCAAACGATTCTTGGATTCATTTGATATTTGGTTTATCAACTTGAAATATCAAATTGATACTTTGCAAGCTAGATGGACCTTCATTCAAATACAAATATAAAACTTGGAATCATTAACATATCTACTAGAACATATGAAAAATAGGGTTTATGGTTTCCATGATGAATTGATGATGGAAGAAAGTGGGTGTGTGAGTACAATTTGAGTCCATAAACCCTCCCATATCGTTAAGGCATGCCAATAGTCTATCCATGACAAATTTTGGTGCATACAAAAACTATTTGAAAAAATTTCAACGTTGGCCCCATTCACAAGTCCATGTTGCCGATCTCTAGTCCTCGTGCAATTTTCATTCCTCGTTCATCGTTCCTTGTTCCTCTCTCCTTGGACATGGTGTAGTCCCAAAGATCCATTATTTTTGTACAAAATTAGATACTAATGGCATAAAATTATCGATGAACTTTTTCCGTCGATAGTATATCAAATTCGTCGCAAGATTATTTACATTTGTCTCTCTTGCGACGATATCAAATGATGCTTGGATTCATTTCATATTTGGTTTATCAACTTGAAATCTCAATTTGATACTTTTCAAGGTAGCTAGACCTTCAGTCAAATACAAATATGAAACTTGGAATCATTAACATATCTACTAGAACATATGAAAAATAGGGTTTATTTTTTACATGATGAATGGATGATGGAAGAAAGTGGGTGTGTCACTCAAATTTGAGTCCAGAAACCATCCCATATCATTAAGGCATGAGAATAGTATATCCATGAAAAATTTCAGTGCATACATAAGTATTTAGTCTTTTTTCAATGACTGTGTAACGAATCTCAATTCTAAGAAGATTCAAATAGGTAACAATATTGATGAAATCTTATACGATCATGATGGTATAAAAATGAAAGAGCTTCTCTTGGTTTCAAGAATAATTTATCCTCTACTGAACAAGGAAAACCACGTGAAGGTGGAAGCTCACATGACCCCTCCCCTCCCCCTCACATCACTCTCAATTGATCCCCAAAACCCAATCTACAAAATATAAAATAATCAAAACTATTTATAAGATTCATGCATAGAAACTACAAAAACAAAAAATAATGAAGGTACATGAAATTATGTGTTTCTAAATGATATTTTTAGTATACCACGTACTTTACTATATTGACAACTATTTTAAGGTTTCAAATAACAATTAAACAACATGTAACCTACGATATAAAAACGTCGCATAAAACTTAAAAACATGTAATTAACTCATGACATTAAAAGTAAATTATTTTAAGAGAATAATGCATACAAATTAAAATATTATATAGTCACGTACCTAATCCAATCTCAACATCTGTGTAATCATCCTTATTCTCTATCTTCATCTTCTTCATCAAACATGACATCTGTATCATCATCTGGTTCTGAAACGATGTTGAAAGGATTGATGATATCATCGTCATCATCAATGTCATTTTTGAGCATATTTTAATCGACATCATCATCCGGAATTGCAATATTGTCTCCTACGCCTAGATCATGATATTCTTCATCTTCTTCATCTATCGACCCTCCATGATCTTCTGTCTCTGTCTGATATTCTATCCAATCATCTTCTTGATATTCAATATCATCTTCTTCCTGTAAATGAGTATACTTAATTGGCCTTCCTCTTGGATCATATCTAATAAAAAATGACCAATCCCTTTCACCTAGAACATTTGAGTAAAAGACCTGTTCACATTGGATTGGAAAAAAATAGCGACCATGTCCTCTTTCAAACATCGTTGTTTTAATCATTGGAATGTTGAATAATAGTTCTTTCCTCATCACGTTCATGCATTCATAACCTATACCATTTGACATCGAATAGAACTAGGTTGAAGGAATTAAAGTCACACTCAAGTATATCATTTAAATACCCATAATATCTATTTTCAGACTCTCGGGGATGTATGTCACTCCTAGAGGAAACATTAGTAACCTGGAATACTACAGTTATCCCACTATCATAAGTTTTCCTTGTTTCATCCAATTGTTTGATGCAAAATTTACGACCATTGCATCACATAGCCTTGTGGTGTTTCAACTGCAATATGCCAGATATGTAAAACATGCATTGTCAATTATTAAATTAACATATATTTATATAACTTCAAAAGTATCTGAAAAATATAGTACAGATGTAGTCACATTAGTATAATATAAAATAACTGAATAAAGTGGATTAAATTGCTTACCTGTCCATCTTTCAAACCATATGCTAGATCAATTTCCCTCTCCGTAACATTGGCATCTCCATTACAATGAGCTTCTCTAACAAATTCAGACAGTCGTTGCCATGATAACCTACCTCCATTATGTTGTTTACATCTTTCAATCCATACATTCATCTAGTCAAGATTGTTTGCAATGTATAAATGTAGTGCATCCCACTCTAGAGAAACTGAATAAAAAAAACATAATTCACCAATATTAAATATTAGTTATAAGGTACAATATGAAGGTAATTATAAATATTTATAATTTATGAAATAAATTATATAAATATATTAATGAGTATGATCATATACACAAAAACAAAACTGTATAAATTGTATTATTAAAATAAATTTTCACAATTATTAATATATTACCTCTCATTTTTTTCATTCTACCTTTCCCCAACAGATGCTCCTGATCTTCAAATTTTTTGATGGAGTTCACATCCCAAATGCAATCCACTGCATGCATAGTTGGTCTTTGTCACATACCCACTATGCAAATCAAAATTTTTCGTTGATTTCTCAACAATCAGAATCCCCGAAGTCCTACGAGGCTTAGCGCAGGCTATCTCTTCCCTTTTTCCAGCTCCATATGATTGTAGTTCATGACTATGGGCCGAATCAGCATGACATCTTTTCTCACTTCGCAACTCAGTGCTACCAGAACGTCGAGTCGCTCGACTCTGCAAAACCCGAAGCTTGAAACAGCGAAACGCCGAACCCCGACGGGGCTAGCGAGGGGCAAGTTTCTCTCTTGGGGTCTTGTCTATGTGACCCTATATGGTGTCCACGCACTTAAGCCAGCCAAGAGCTTATCAGAATTTCACGACTCGGGGAGTCACGATACATGACTTCTACCTTTCCCCATTCAAATCCCCGAAACTTCCAAGGTCTCCAAAGTTTCCCTCCAAAGGGAGATCGATGGCTGTAAGCCTCTCCTAATCCAACGGTATGAATCCTTTTGGGGTTTCAGTACTCGGGAGTTTGAAATGAAACGAATCCAAGACTCTTCGTCATTCAAATCTCCGAATTCCGATATGGAAAGTCATGCAGTCGCGCTCCCAAGCACGTCCGCTTACAGGATCGTTCAATTAGTTCATGAGCCGAAGTAGATCATTGGATTCCCTACTGGAATCTTTGTCAAAACCTGATCCACAGGTCCTTCTTTCCCTATCACGGCCTTTGCATACGACTGCTACTCTTTTCACAATGGGAAATGCATATACTTTCAGGTTTTGGGGTTTTGTGATCCTCGATGTCAAGAGTTCCCTGTTCTCTTAAATCCCTGATCTGTGATGAGCCAATTCACCGATATGATCCCTTACATGTTAGCCCTCCTGGATAAACTCCTGGCCCACGTGACCACTATCTCACAAGACTGCAGCCTTATCTCCTGTCGGGTTTTCAAACTTTCCAATGCTGAAATGTACTCGTCCTCAGGATTCACGATCCGCCGAATCCCGATATGCCGATATAATAACAGTTGTCCCTACAATGGATGCTTTTCACTTTGTCGGGACTCTGAACTTCGCGATTCTGAAGTGTATGGACTTCTTGTCCACGGGATTCCCGATTTCTCGATGGATGACTTTCCTTTCAGGACTTTTCCTGAATGCTCCGATTGCCGCCACGCGTCCTCCTAAGATGGACGGTCCTGATCGCTTCTCGCGATTTCGGAGTTTCCGCTGCTGAAATATTCCGGCATCTTGTCCCTTCGATATCCAAAATGCCGACGAGATCTCGATCTTGCCCACGTGTCCTCCTATGATGGACGACTCATATTGATTCCGGGATTTTCACTATGAAAATTCCCGACCTCATGTCATCATGACTCCTGATTTCATGAATGTCGATATCCCGATGGCCACGCCTCTCGTCAGGACTTTCAACCTCCTGTTCACGAGGGCTTAACCCTCATGCATCTCTTAACAGATCCAACGACTTTTAGGTTTTTCTAGCTAAGATCTGACAGCTCAGATCTGTCCCACGTCGCACACTCTCCCACTACTTCATGGATGTGGAAAAATCAACGGTCCAGATGTTCTCATGGACCTTGGGGGTCTACGATCCTGATTTCCCCGCTATTCATGAAGATAGAGGAAAAGGGGCAAGGTATGTAATGCCCTTGTTTCTTTCGTCAATCTAACGGTCGTGAATGACCATGGGTCCTCCGACAGAATCTCGTCCGTCAATCGATACTTATCCCTACACTGCTACTTCGGGATTTTAAGAGGGTCATTCCTCCTCGTACAGGGTTGTTAAGACTTGCACATTCAAGTCCTTTTTACAGGTTCTTGGTAAACCTTTCCAAGGAGGGAATCTGTATGAAGAGATCTATTATGATGAATTCCTGGAGACAGATAAGGGGAAACAACTTCCCGAGAATGGACTGGGAGTTTGACTTGGTTCAACTTATGAATAATTAAATTCATTTATCAACATAAGCCACGCGTGGTTTTTCTGTTATAAGCATATACAACTACTAATACTGATCAAAATACGACACAGACATTCTTATAATGAAAATATTCATAGCTTCACAGCTTATGAGCATAATTATTAGAATACATATATTTCAAGGTGCTAGAGGCAAAACATTTATAAAAAATAACACCAGGGTTAAGAAACTGCTGAGAGGGGTGCTCGTTTCCACCCAGCCGTAGGCTTAGCGACTCCCAGTGGATTTACCACTAGCCACCCCCGAGCTGAGACCACGATGCTGTGAGATTGCGTCTCTGTCTGCCGGTGACCAGGACCGAAGGTTTCAATTATCCCTCTCTGCTATCACTCACTCTTCATATCGCCAGAGTTTTTCCCCTCGGGTCTGCCCCCCAATCGCTTCTACCTTACGCCTTATCCTCTTGTGAGGTTGCGTGTGGCACGATTACCCTCACGCTGGTCAGGCCTAACAGCTCTATGGATGGACGGTTCACCTCCCCATCCCTCATTAAGCCATCTACCTACCAGCCTGCGAGACATTTAATTCGGGGCCAGCGAGCCACTTTTGGTTCTCCTGGCCAGTGGAGTCCAAATACGGTATTAATTCTCGGCGGAAGTTAACGCCACCTTTCCAGGTGCCTTCCACTGCCATCATGGTCTCTTTTTCTGCACATCCCCTCTCAGCAGTCCTGCAATAAAATTCATAATGTTATTCACATTCATTGACCTTTTCCTCAAGGTCCATTTACATCACATATTCACATTTATGAGTTTTCCATAGTTTTTGGCGAGTCCAGTTATTTTTTACAAACTGGGGGAAACAGGGTGTTACAATTCCCTCCCCCTTAAGAGGAACATGATCCTCGATGTTCTTATCTACTAACATGAATTGCATGTACAGAAGTAAACAAAATCGGATATGCCTGTCTCATGGCATCCTCCATTTCCCATGTAGCCTCATCTGGTCCAAAATGCTTCCACTGCACCTTGACTTGTGCAATGGTTCAGTTCCAGAGCGGGGTTTCCTTTATGTCCAATATGAATTCAGGTTCTGGTAGAAATTCTCCCTCCGGTTCCACCTGGATCACAGACCAGTCAATTATATGATTAACATCATGTACATATTTCTTCAATAATGAAACATGAAAAACATTATGTGCTTTTACTGTGGGGGGAAGTGCTAGCCGATAGGCTACAGGTCCCACTTTATCTAGAACCTCAAAGGGTCCACAATACCAGGGTGCCAACTTTGCACAAGCTCCCATTTTCAGGGAACTCCTTCTGGGCTTAATTCTGAGATATACATGGTCTCCCATTTTGAACTCTCTTGGAGTTCTCTTTTGATCAACATAACTTTTCTGTCGGTTCTGAGCGACCTTCAGATTTTGTTTTATCTGAGTCACTTGCTTTTCCATTTCTCTCAGCATGTCGAGTCCAAAAGAAATCCTATTTACAGGATTACTCCAGCTGATTGGAGTATTACACGACCTACCATAGAGGACCTCGAAGGGACTCACCTTTAAGGATGCTTGGTAGCCGTTGTTGTAGGCGAATTCTACCAATGGCAGGTAGTCTTCCCATTTCCTGGGTTGATGCATTACATGCATCCTTAACATATCCTCTAATATTTGATTCACTCTTTCTGTCTGTCCGTCGGTTTGAGGGTGATAGGCTGTACTAAACAACAATTTGGTCTCTAAACCCGCCATCAGTGATTTCCAAAAAATTGAAGTAAATTTTGTGTCTCTGTCAGATATTATCTCTCTCGGCATACCGTGCAGTCAGAACACCTCTTTCATGAATATTTGGGCGATATCTATTGCCTTGCAGGTTGATTTGATGGGGATGAAATGAGCAGACTTGCTCAGTTTATCCACCACCACCATAATGGCATCATTCTGTTTGGTTGAAGTTGGAAATCCAGTGACAAAATCCATGGAGATGGTTTCCCATTTCCATTCTGGGGTGGGTAAAGGGTGTAATAGTCCTGTTGGGTGTCGATGTTGTTCTTTAACCTATTGGAACTCTATACATTGGGTCAAATATTTGGCTATGTCTTTCTTCAATCCAGGCCAATAAAATTGTTTTCGGGTGGCAGTGATCATTTTCTGGTATCTTGGGTGACCAATGTATGGTCTTTTATGTAGTTCATCCATGATGAACCTCTTCAAGTCGTCACAATTTGGAATGTACATTCTATCTCTGTAGGTGAGCAGACCTCCTTTGGTCATATGGTAGCCTTCATATTTTACTCCAGCGGGTTCTTGCTGTAGGTACAGGGTCACAGTTTGAACGAAGGGATCTGTCTCCTGTGCATTTCTGACCCTGTTCTTTACATCTGTCTCGCAGGTACTCACTGCTGCTAGGTGAATTGTTTTCATGCTTATGCTAAGGGCATCGACCACCCTATTTTCTTTCCCTTTGATGTGTTTGATTTCAAAATCAAATTCACTAAGGAGGGCCTTCCATCTAGCTTGTCTACCATTGAGCTTTGGTTGGTCAAACAAATACCGTAATCCATAGTGATCTGTCATAAGTACAAATTTTCTTCCCAAGAGGTAATGCCTCCACATGTTTAAGGCATGCACTATGGTAGCCAGTTCTAGATCATGAGTCACATAGTTGACCTCATGTTCATTTAATTTTCGGGATTCATAGCAGATCACCTTTCCTTCCTGCATAAGGACTCCTCCGAGCCCTTCCTTATAGGCATCTGTGCACACAAGGAAGTCATCTTCTGGGTCAACGATTTTCAACACGGGGGCATGGGTTAGTAGATGTTTCAAGGTTTGAAATCTTTCTTCACATTGTTGTGTCCATAGGAATTTTGTCCCCTTCTTCTAGAGGGTGGTGATTGGACAACCAATCTTGGAGAATCCTTTTATAAATCTCCTATAGTATCCTGCCAATCCCATAAAGGATCTGATGTCTGAGACATCCTTTGGGGTAGGCCATTCCATGA
>ML780855.1:523117-554842 GCA_009831015.1 Picea engelmannii | reverse complement strand
ATTTTCTATAAAATTGAGAAAAAAAAAAAGATAATGAATATATAGCTAATTACCATGGGACGATATTCATTCGATCCGCCATCAATGTGACCATATTTCCTACAATGTTTTATAGCTGTTGCTATTAAAATTCTTATGGGACATCTGGGGAAACATTTTTTACAAGGGAAATATCATCTACCATCACCCTTTTCACCCGCTTTACTTTTTTCCCCACCTCTGACAACATTCTGCGACATTTTTCCACACAAAAATACCCTTTCAAAACCGTCGTTGTTATAGAAATATTGTCGCAACATCTTTAAATTGTCAAATATTTATAGGCCAATTTTAGGTCACTATCGTCGCAATTGTGACGATAGTGACCTAAAAATATATATTTTTTCCACCTATTTATTTTAGCTCATTTTCAATGGTAAATTTTAACTAAATTATTATGGTCAACTTTCGTCGCTGATGCGACATAAAATCTAATGTCGTCGCTTATGCGACGAACATTGATCATTATAATTCAGTCAAACTGTAGGTGTCGAGATTGCAACAAATACGGGGCAGATTTAGAAAAAAAGAACTTTTTCTCATGCATGTTGCGACAAAAGAGTACTTTCGTCGCAAATTTTTCAATATGTAGTAATGACAAATCACTGATCTCCCAAGAAGATGAAGGAGAGAGAGAGAGAGCATCGAGAAGGCTGCATCAAATTGTATCACTTCAATTACCAGTAAGCCCAGGTTATTTCTTGCAAGGAAGAGGTAAGAATTTTCTTGGTCGTTTTCATTTATGATTATGTCGAATAACGCTTGTCGAAGTTGGATTGCAGCTCATTATAACATTTTGTGTAGGAAAATGCCTTTGCAAAAGCTAATGACCAAGCGCTCACCAAGAATGCCCAAAATGAAAGAACTGGAGATTGATGAAGGGTCGACACCGACGACTGCAAGGGAGCTTGATTTTGTTTCAAAAACAAAATCAATTATTTGGACTTCAACCAAGAAACAGTTTACCCAACCTTTAGCATTTAGGGACACATAGGAAGACACTGGATATAAAGTCATTCTCCCACATTGTGGTGACCTTTATAACAAAATCAGTCAGGAATATTACCTGAAGTTTACACCTCACAACAACCTGAATGTCAGGGTATTGGGTGACTAAGTTTTCCCGAATATCAGGTGATCATATCTGCACAAGGTGGCTTGCCAAACCCCAGTTATGCCATGCATCGAAACCCTAGGATGGATAATTGACCACATCGACACGGTGAAGTGCATGGTCAACAATGAGGAGGGTGAATGTGTTGGTATATTTCTTCTAGTATAGGTACAAAAATATTACAAACTCAAAGGTCCATAGGTGATCCAGATGGATATTGGTGGCCACCCACCTATTCCAACCTGCTCCTCATGTCTGTTTTTGATTCAACACATCTTTATGTACTAATTTATAATTGTGAGTTCTACACTTTTGGGGTTGTTTGAATCCTCACACATTCTCTAGGTGGATACGGGTGGCCTCTTACCTAATCCAACTTGCTTATTTTTTATGTTCTCATGTCAACACATCTTGTTGTACTTCCAGGGCTATTTTGGGGCCCTAAATGTTTTTTTTTTGACTCACCATAGTCATACTATAGAGGGAGTTAGAGTCTAATGGTGGAATGTGTATTTCTTTGAAATACCTTTCCAACGGGCTATCATGCACCTAAAACAAAGGTCGTATGCAAAAGTTATGACCCTAGGAATTTGAGGTACCAAATTACACCAACTTACCCATAGGGCCACATGACTTTTAGCGTTTCACCTTCTAGGGTTAGGTTTTTGGATGTCTAAGGATTTTTCATTCATGAATAATATGAAAAGGGCCTCTGGAGCCTCATTGTAATCCATTCTTCTCAGACAGATGCATATTATCCACATCTCTTCTCAGAGATAGTTACTACCATTCGAGCAAGTTTCAGTTTTGCAGGTTTACAGTTTCAGCCTATTCATTATTTAATAGAAGGTATTGTTCACTGTATATTTATGTTATTCTTCCTATCTCTGTGTTTATGATATTCAGTCTGTTAATCAGTTCATTCCGCTCTTAAATCCAGATCAATGGTATCAAAGAGATATGCTCTTCATTTATTTTTCTTCGTGCATGTCCCCGACATAGTCTTGATACAAGAAGTTGGGGATCAAACCAATCGATCCATTACCAGATCGGTCACGTCGAGCTCGAAAAAAACCCATGGGAGACAAAAATAAATATGATGGAGCAAGAGATCCTATTAAAATGTTTCTTGAGGAAGCCCTCACGTGACAAAGGAACGAAATGATGGACAAATTCATGTAGATCCTTCGATGGTTTCCCACGAGAGAAGCATATTCATCAAGTGGCCATGCAACCCCCTTAAAGGTACATGTAAATTTTGATATTCCATTATTTTAAGGACTAATAGATGAGGATGTTTTAGATAAATGGTCGAATTTGCTCGAAGGATATTTTTCGGTCCACAATTTTTTTGATAGGGAAAAGATCACTTTTTCACTCCTCAAGGTCGTTCCCCATGTTAAAAACTGGTGGGATACTTACTCTGAGCAAAGGGTCATGGATGAATATGCAATTTTTGTGGTGGCCCCTACATGGGATTCCTTCTGGGATGCCATTAAAGAACAATACTACCCTGTTGGAAGCTACGAGGACCAATACACTAGATGGACCACCCTACGTCAAGAAAGGGATCATAAAGTACCAGACTTCACCAATATTTTCCATACCCTACACACCAAATTGGGTATCAAAGATTATGAGTTTCATTTGGTGCTCAAATAATGTGTCTGTTTGCATAGATATATTCAAAAATAAATGGAGGTCCTGGACATCACCTCATTGGGGGCGACTTATAGATACGCTGTCAATATCGAGCAAAAATTTAAGCAGAAATGACGAGAGTTTGGATCTGCAAACTCCTCACAACCAAAGTAGAGAAAAGGAAACCCCAACCCATACAATAAGGGACCAAGATGATATGGTCACCCTCAGGACAATCCGTCCAAACTGAAACACAAGAAGGGAAATGAGAAGACAAAGAAGGACATGAGAAAATGGTGTGAGTACCAGAAAAGTCCTTGGCACAACACTGACAAATTTCGTTCCAAGAAATCCCTTGTGGCCGAGATGAAGGCTTTCGAGTTAGAAGCCAATTCTAATTCCGAGTCAAATTTTGAAGGAGGGAAGAATATTATCGATGTTGAACACAGTGCCATAGTTGCTACCACCAAAGTCTAGCCAAGTGAACCAGAAGAACCAGAGGAAGAGGAACGCCTCTTTCACTTGCAGATGTGGGTCAAGGGGGATCTGATTCATTTCATTGTCGACAATGGTAGTCAAAATAACCTAATTTCAGCAGAGTTCGTCAAGCAGCTGAACCTAACAATGACACCACACCCACATACCTACACCATCGACTGGCTTCGTCAAGGAAGAGATCTCCGTGTCAGCCAACAGTGTTGTCTTCCCTATGACATCAAGCCTTTCAAAGATGAGGTACTGTGTGATATTTCTCCCGTTGAAGTTTTTGATTTTATTTTAGGAAAACCATATTTGTGGAAGTGTCATGCTATGTATGATTCTAGACCCCACAATGTTATTATTACTTTGGGTAGACAATTGTACAAGATCCAAGAGGTGGCACCACCTTCTTCTATTTATTTAATCTTTACTAAGAAATGCAGTAAGGTCATTTCACATACCGAGAATTTTGTCTTCTTTGTGGTCTATTCTCACAGAAAGAAGAAGGTTACTTCCACATCCATGGCCTCTACACAATGCCTCTCTTTGTAGCAAAAGCAAGTGGATGGGATCATGGAAGAATACAGAGACATCTTCGCCTCACCTACAGGGGTACCGACACACTACCAAGTCAAGCATCCATTTGATCTGACCCCTGACACGCCTCTACCTAATGGACTAGTCTATGGACTCTCATTAATGGAGAATGATGAAATCAGGCGTCAGATCTAAGAGCTTCTTAAAAAGGGGCACATAAGACCCACTCCTCCCCTTGTGGAAGCTCGTTTGTACTAGTGCAGAAGAAGGATGGGACTTAGTGACTCTGCATTGATTGCATAGACTTAAACAAAATCATAGTTAGGAACCGCTACCCCATCCCCAGGATTTATGAACTTATTGACCAACTCAAGGGGGGGAAGTTCTTCAAAATATTGACCTGAAGTCTGGCTATCACCAGGTTCCCATCGAACCAAATGATGTCTGGAAGACAACCTTCAAGTCTAAAGAAGGTCTCTACGAATGGCTATTCATGCCCTTTTGTTTAACAAATGCACCAATCACTTTCATGAGGTTGATGGATGATGTATTGAGACCCTTAACCAACTCCTTTTTGGTAGTATATTTGGATGACATCCTCATCTTCAATAGAACGTGGGAGGAGCACATGCGGCATATTCAACAGGTCTTGGGCACTCTGCAACAACACAATCTTTATGCCAACTTGGAAAAATTCTCTTTCAACATGAACATGGTCTAATACCTAGGATACATTGTTGATGAGCATGGATTATATGTTGATCGAGCTAAGATCCAAGCCATCCATGACTGGCCAGCCCCAATCACACTGGACGAGATTTGGAGCTTCTTAGGATTGGCCATTTTCTACTGACGATTCGTGTTGGGATTATCGCATATTGCCTAGGCCCTCACCAGGTGACCAAGGGAAGTGGTAGGGCCAAGTTCATGTGGGGGAAGGATCAACAATAAGCATTCTATGATCTGAAACATCGGTTGTGCTCAACTCCATTACTCTCCTTACCCAATCTGTAGCAACCATTCAAGATTGAGACTGCTACATCTGACTATGTTGTGGGCATAGTTTTCATTCAACACAGACATCCTGTGGCATACCATAGTGATACACTCTCCGATACTGTTCAGAAATACCCCATCTATGATAAGGAAATGTATTCCAATGTCCAAGCCTGGCTTCAATGGAAACATTACATTCTGGGGAAAGAGACGATCATACACACTGATCACAAGCCTCTGCAGTTCATACAGACACATGGGAAATTACAAAACAACCACCATCAGAAGTGGTCCACCTACCTACAACAATTCCATATCAACATAAAGTATAAGACATGTATCTCCAATTGTGTCGCTGACTCCCTATGTCGGTCTCCTGTGGACAAACTCTTATACCACCTGGGCCATCTCTGCATTCCTACAAGCGAGTGTGAAAAGATGATTTGGGAAGCCCACTACAGTTGGGTGGTAGGACATTTTGGCGTAGAGAAAATTGTGGCCATTCTTCATAAACATTTTTATTGGCCAAAACTTCGACAAGACGTCAACAAGTATATCAAGTATTGCACTTCCTGTTCCATTTCCAAGGCAGCCATCAAGATGCAAGGCTTATACACCCCTCTTCCTATTCTCGAGAAGTAATGGGAATCCATATCCATGGATTACGTGTCTGGTTTGTTGTCCACCAAGAACATAAATGATTGCGTGTTTGTGGTCGTTGATCAGTTTTCAAATATGGCCATCCTCACATCCTATAAGAAGAATGTCACAATGACAGATACTACCAAGATCTTCTTCGAATGAGTTTGGGTCCACTTTGGGATACCACATACCATCATCTCTGACCGAGACAATAGGTTCCTCAACACCTTTTGGTTGAGTCTTTGGTCTTTGTTGGACACCAAGCTCACAAAATCCATTTCTTTCCACCCCCAAATGAATGGCAAGACCGAGGTCATCAATCTGATGATTGTGCACATCCTACACATGTATAATTCTAAGCATCACTGAAAAAGGGACAAGAGTCTCCCATATGTCCAACACAGTTACAATAGGGCTCTCTATAGTTCCACCGGCCATAGCCCATTTCAGGTGGGTTTGGGATTGCAACCCTTGTGACCCATTGATGTTGCAATTCCTCTTGCCACCGTATAGATAGACTCTTCCCCTAATCAGTCTATGATCGAAAAAGCCACCAGATTCATTGAGAAGATTCAGAGCATCTGCCAACATGTTCTGGAGATTTTTCAAAAATCCAATGTTAAGTACAAGTAGCGCCATGATCAACATAAGATACCACACCAGTTTCAGGTTGGTGACAAAGTCTGGTTACGTTTCTAGAAGGGGCATCTCATTGAGCCCCATCAGAAGCTTCACCCACTTCGTTATGGGACTTACATGATCACGAAGGATGTGGGTAGCAATTCTTTTGAGCTCAACAATCCACCCTTCCTTGGTCTGCATCCAGTATTCAATGTGGACCTCCTTCAACCATATTTTCCATCGTTGTTGGACACCTCTGAGATTGACAAACAACTAACACCAACATAGATCAAACTTGACTGCATGGAACAAGAATCCACCGATCAGATCGTGGACACACAGGTCAAGGGCACCCACCAACAATGGATCAAACTTTATCGGGTTGTCAAGGCAGGGAAACTCCTACACCAAGGCAAGTGGCTCACCCAGGGCCAACTCCAGCAAAAATTTCCTCACCTAATGGGAGAAATCAATGCAATGGAGACTATTTCTGCCTAAGGGGGGAGGATTGATCCATATGGATATTGGTGGCCACCCACCTATTCCAACTGGCTCCTCGTGTCCTTTTTTGATTCAACACGTCTTTCTGTACTACTTTAGAATTGTGAGTTATACACTTATGGGGCTATATGAAGCCTCACACATTATCCAGGTGGATATGTGTGGCCTCTTGCCTAATCCAACTGGCTTATTTTGTATGTTCTCACGTCAACACATCTTGTTGTACTTCCAGGGATGTTTTGGGGCCCTAAATGTTGTTTTTTTTACTCGCCATAGTCAAACTATATACGAAGTCAGACTCTAATGGAGGAATGTGTATCTCTCTGAAAGACATTTCCAACGGGCTATCATGCACCTAAAATGGAGGTCGTATGAAAAAATTATGACCCTAGGAAGTTGAGGTACCAAATTACACCAACTTACCCATAGGGCCCATATGAATTTTGGAGTTTCACCTTCTAGGGTTAGGTTTTTGGATGTCTAGGGTTTTGACATTCATAAGTAATATGACAAGGGACTTTGGAGCCTCATTGTAATCCATTCTGCTCAGATAGATGCGCGTAGCAACCACATCTCTTCTCATAGATAACTACCAACATTCGAGCAAGTTTTAGTTTTGCAGTTTTAAAGTTTCAACCTATTCATTATTTAATAGAAGATATTGTTCACTGGATATTTGTGTTTTTCTTCTTATCTCTGTGTTTATTATATTCAGTTTGTTAATCAATTCATTCCTGTCCTAAATCTAGATCAAGAGGAGAGGCTAAATACAGATTTTGTTGTCAAGTTTTATGAGCTTCATGACACCAAGTGATTACTAGCTTCGTGGTGGAAAGAGGATAAAAAGTTCACAAACAGGAAAAATGGATGGTACAACATGGTAAACCTCAGATATCCCTATATGTATTTAATGGCTTTGATCTTCTGATTGTATGGAGAAAATGATTGCTCGAAGTTTTTAGAAGCATGGGTGCCCTTAAAATATAACACAGGGATATGTGGGAGCAGTTTCAGTTGGGGAGAAATTATTTCCAAACAACTGAGTATCAACATCCTATAGGCCCAAACACCAAAAGAAGAAGATACATCAGTATTCTACATGGCATCTTACCTGTTGGATGTGATCTACGCGAGAAACTCTTTTGTAGGTATGAATTTAAGCTGGAATGTTGTTGAGTTACCTATGCACATTTATTTCAACATTTTGTGGGAGAATATGTACAAAATATTTTACACCATGATATGTGATGAGTTTATAGCCATAATACATTTCATTATATTTAGAAAATAATTCTTGAGGCTTTCAACGACAACCAAAAAGATGATATCCAAAGTTGGCCACTTGTATTTTGAAGAAACATACACTCACATCAAGGTGTTCGAGGCTACTGGTGCACCACACCTACTCCCTGGTCATGTCCTATACCGTCTCATATTGGGAGATATTTTTTACCAGACCATCCTACAAGGCTATAACGCCTCTCTGGTGAAGGATAAGAAGAGGGCCTTCATACCCTATGGTTTTCATATTGGGTTTTATATGGTTAAATACATTGCGCAAATAAAACAAGAAGGATTGAGTCAACTTGAGTATTGGTTCCCCACAGGAAGTTTTCGCAAGCATAATCCAAAAGTCTTGGTACTCCAACACATGTCATAGGTATCCTCCTATTGGCCATATGCTCATGATAGTTTGAAGATGAGACCTTTGCCGAGGGAACCCAATATTGGGAATAAGGGATCGATAGAAGGGATAACCCTAGTATGACCAAGCTCAAAGTGATGACCATGGATGAACAAGTTGAGATGATAGAGCACACAGCTCAAGAATCCATCAATATAAGAGAAGAAAACAGAGCAACAAAAGAAACAAAATCATGTAAAAGAGGGTTGTTTCTACTAGAAGAAGCTGAGAGAGCTATGAAAATATTGAGGGAAGATCCCCCACTTAACCCTTTGGTAAGAACTTCAAGAATTACCCCAACCAATACAAATGACTAGGAGGCAGAACTGAATGGCTCAAAAACAATTCCATTAGAAGAGGTTGCCACCCAAGAAAACATTAGCCTCATATCAACCCATGAAGGATCACCAGTGACAACTGCAACTCAATGAAGGCATCAAGTGGGATGGGTATTCCTACCGTCCTCATAGATTTAATCACCATATATGATGATGAGGAAGGTTCAGAAGCTTCGCACATAACCCTGGTGCTAATCACATAGGAGGGAGAACCAGGGGAGACATATGCTCCAGCCTCTGATGATTTGGTCCTATATCCCCAAGAAGGTGACCTGGAAGCTAGGACCACTCTCAAAAATGTATTTATCAATCAATTGGAAACACAGACTCATGATGAAAACTCTAAGGATGGCATGGTTGCATGAGGACAAGAAGAAGGAATAGGGCAGCCAAAAATAGGGCAACAACCAATACTGATCCTCTGCCCACTTCTCCATATAAGACAAAGACTCCATTAACCAATGAGGACCAACAGAAGGCCAGGTCACCAGGATGCACAATAAGCTCCCCTTCTAGGGAGCTGGGTGGACCAAGCCTTGGAATAGAACAAGTATTGACACCAATATTACCATAGAAACCACTGACTCAGGAAGAAGGAGGTCATGTTCCCACCCTTGGAAGAGATAGAGAACCAACCATGGAACACCTCTATACAGAGGGAAGCCTAGGAAATACTCTGTCCTAGGGAGATCAACAGATTCCTAAAATAGTAGATGAAGTTGCCAATATACATGTAATTTCTTATGATAGGAAAATGAAGCCCATGATGAGAAGAACAGTTAGGAAAAGGAAGGTCATGCTCAATAGCACCATGTTCATAACCACAGAAGAGACGTTATTCAACACAAAAAATACCAGGATGACTAAGATAATCGGAGTAGGAATGACCATAACCGATGCCACATTAGACAAGGAAAAAATGGATGAAAGGGAGGTAGCTTCCATGAGGAAAGAGTTGGACCATTTGCGACATCAAGCTGAATATTACCAAAATTCAACCCATGCGGTGGTCCTCTTGAAAAGTGAGTTCCGAGAGATGTATGCACAATTTAGAAAGGAGATGGACCTCTTCACTACTTGAATAGATGATTTTAATGAATATACCCTTATGGGGATAACAACTTGCAAAGACATGTAACAGTGGTATGAGAAGGTATATCAATCCTTGGAGCAGATTGACTACATCAGCGAAGAACATAAGGATGAGATACAAAATAACATGGAATCTAAGTGCTGATGGACAACAACATGACCCGAATATGGAAGGTAACTGAACATTGGGTATACATGGTCCAGGAACCCCAACGAAAAAAGTAGATAAGATGGGAAGAGTGTGAGAAAAGATGGAAAAATATCAACCAGGAAATGAGAGATATTGACTTGCCCACCGAAGGATTTCATTGATTTACATGACATAGTTAAACGACATGTAGAACAAGACCAGGTATGCGAAGCAGAGATTTCACAGATTTCAAGCATGATCCCGGGCCAATTTAAGAAGTTCATGGATCCTTCGATTAAATATCTTGCAGGATTAGAATGCATGAGTATCAAACTAATCAAGTACAAAGAACAAACAATTTAGATAAAGGAGATCCTCTCTACTCTGATGGATCAACACATGTTCCCTTATGCAAATACATGCGAAGATCTCTTCTACAGATGGTCAACATACGAGATGAAAAATCCACTTCAGTAAAATGACGAGATGATATAAAGAAAAAAAAATAGAACAGATAGATAAAGTACAACACATGTCATTTTATTTACTTAACACAACTTCAATAGCTATTTTTAGTTTAGATATTTTTATAAATAAGAGAATCGACTTTGAGTTAAAGGTCTATCGATTTGGAGAGAAAGAATTTTTCTATAATAGAGTAAGAGAATTATTTATGTGCAAGTTATTTTAATTTAGAAGTTTTGTTTAGAACCAAAGACACTTATTTCATCTGAGGCTTGAGTGTGACTGGACCGAGGGGGGGTTAGCTCTGTCTTTGAATTAAATATATGTTGTTGTATTGAGTAAGAGTTTCTATATCTGTTATTTAAGATATCTTATAATACTGTGATAGTTCTTTTATTCTAATTGATTAATATAAATCTATTGTGTTAATATGTGATTGATAGTAGAGTATTGAAAATTATTTTCTTGCACTCATTTTGTATTACATATGCATTTTATTTTTGTAACCTCCATCTCAGAGGATGTTGAATGTCTACAATTCAAAATAGTATTATTGTTATCTTGAAGTAGTTTAGATCCTCATTGTCTACACGCTGAGGTATAAAGGTCATAGCAAAACCCAACTTTCTCCAACATATCATAACTTCCCTTTGTCATTTAGTTTAAGCTCCACCTTTCATTCCCACAAATTTTAGAAAAGAACAAAAAAGAGAACTGCATATTGAGGAAAGGTTTCATAGAAATACATATCTATCGGTCACGATTAAATCCCATCGATAAATCCATCTAGATCACAAATATGGAGAACCATACCACTCATTAAACACTTAGGATTCAAATTGGGCATCTTAAGTATGTTTGGTTCCTATTGTTGAGTCAAAGGGATCTAAGAACCCTCAACAGAATTGGCGCTAGAAAGAGGGCCGACGAATGTATGGCTAATGATATTTCTGATAATATATTTCATAAAGCCTATAGATTCAAAACAACCCACATGCATGGCTATTCATTCTTAAGACATCCCACATACATAAAATACTCCCACTACGAGTAAATCATATCAAAATGAAGAGGAAGAACACTTGTACCCTGAAATACCTTACATTCTTCCTCACGAAGAGTTAAACAAGTCCAGAAGGATCACCAGAGCTTATGTCTAAGAGATCAGAGCATTACCTTTAGCTCCTTTAATTCCTCAAAGAAAACAAATAAGAAGACCAGTTGTTGACACCCCTGACTAGGTATTCGCTCAGACGGTAGAATAAATGATAGAATTTTATCTCACAGATATCGAACAACCCCTTTGTTTGATAATTGAAACACCAACCATCACCCCACCAAATAGTAACTACTCTGAACCTAATAATTCAAAATCTGAAGAGAAAGGGTGTAAGTTTTAAACCTGTGAAGTAAAGCAATGCATATAGATTCTTAAGAAATACAAAAATTAATGAATGGCTCATACACAAAGTACACAAAGATTTTATACCGGAAACCCTCAACCGGGAAAACCTTTCTTATTTTCATTATATCAAATTTCACCATTCACCATACAATATATACAATGTTTTTAGGTATTCCGTAGATACCAAAACCCTAATCACTTAATCCAGGATTAATTTGCAAATCCACTAAAAATATCACACAACAGAGCTCTAGGTGAAGGGATCATCAGACACAGTTGTCGTATCTGACGCACCCCCACACACACACATGCAAAGAATATAACACATACCCAACATTCTCCCACTTGTTGTTTTCTTTGCATCTAGGGGTCCAGGGGATTATATAGTCAACTATCCAGGGTAGCAATACCCATTGTTACTCTACAGCAGGAGAACTTTTTTGTGCTCACAGACTTTGTTAATGAATCTGCAACATTCTTCAAAGTGTCAACCTTTTCCAGCAACACCTTCTTTTCCTCAACCATGTCTCTCACAAAGTGATACTGAACATCAATATTCTTTGTCTTCAAATGATAAGCTAGGTTCTTTGCCAGGAATATTGCACTCTGACTGTCACAATCTAATCTCATTGCTTGTTGTATCAACCCAATACTTGAGCACAATCTTTGTAACCATACTGCTTCCTTACTTGCATGTGTGGCTGCCATGTATTCAGCTTCTATAGTTGAGAGTGCCACTACAACCTGTCTTTTGCTTATCCAATTGATTGCTCTTCCAAATAGGTTAAACACATACCCACTTGTAGATCTTCTGCAATCCAAATATCCAGCCCAGTCTGCATCAACAAAGCCATGTATGTCCACCACTATGTCCAATCCTGACCTTCCTTGGTAGCACAATCCATAACTGTTGGTGCCATGAAGATAACTGAAGACCCTCTTTACTGCTGTCCAATGCTCCTTCCCTGGTTTTGACATATACCTGCTCAAAACTCCCACTACATGTGTAATGTCCAGTCTAGTACAAACCATTGCATACATCAAACTACCAACTGCACTGGCATATGGAACATGGGACATGTCCTCTTCTTCTTCCTGTGTCTTGGGACACTGATCTGCAGACAACTTTACACCTATAGGAATAGGAACCTTGACCGGTTTACTTCCATGCATATTAAACCTTTTCAATATTGTCTCAACATATTTTCTTTGATTCAACCAGAGTTTCCTTTTTGCACGATCTCTTTTAATCTCCATTCCTAGAATGAAGTTAGAAGCACCGAGATCCTTCATGTCAAATTTGGAGGATAGCTGCGATTCCACCTCCTTGATAACATCCATGTTATTTCCTACCAACAACATGTCATCAACATACAACAATACATAAATGAAGTGATTACCAACCTGCTTGGAATATACACAGTGATCAGTCCTGCTTCTTACAAATACCAATCCAAGGATGTATGTGTCAAACGTTTGGTACCACATCCTAGGTGATTTCTTTAGACCATATAGTGACTTCTTTAGCTTACAGACTAGCTCTTTCTTTCCCTTCACTACAAAGCCTTCTGGCTGCTTCATGTAGATTTCTTCTTCTAGATCCCCATGTAGGAATGTTGTCTTCACATCCATTTATTCCACTTCAAGATCAAAAGCAGGAACAATAGATAAAATAAATCTAATAGAAGTTAACTTAGCAACATGAGAAAAAATCTCACCAAAGTCAATTCTCTCTACCTGGGAATAACCTTTTGCTACTAACCGAGCTTTGTATTTCTCCACTTTACCTTGTGCATTAAACTTCTTCTTGAACAACCATTTGCCACCAACCAATTTTCTTCCAACTGGAAGCTCAACTATATCCCATGCCTCATTCTTATCCAAGGAAACCATTTCTTCAACCATGGCCTTCTTCCAGAGTTTACTATCCTCTGAATTCACTGCTTCCCTGATAGTTCCGGGATCATCATCAGAAATAGATAAAGCAAAATTGGAATGAAAATCAGGTGGACTATACCTTTCTGGTTGCCTCTTATCTCTCACTGATCTCCTCAATACTGGGGTATGAGGTTCTTCTTCTTCTTCTTCTACTTCCTTTTCTTCCTCTTCTTCAGATGATTCAGATTTTGCATCATCCAACTCAAGCTCTATTTTCTTAGGTTCATCTTGCGTTGGTGGGAATTCCTATTTGGACAGATCTTTTACCTCTCTAAAAACAACATCTTGATTGTAAACAATTTTCTTGGTTTCTGGGTTCCAAAGCTTATAACCTTTCACACCATCTTTATAACCAATAAAGATACACTTTTCATCTTTATTATCCAACTTACTCCTATTTTCCTTTGGAACATGTACATAAGCATCACAACCAAACACTCTAAGATGTTGAAGAGAGGATTTCTTTCCAGACCATACCTCATGTGGAGTTTTATTATCCAACGCTGATGAAGGTGATCGATTGACTAGGTAACATGTTGTACCCACTGCCTCTACCCATAATTCTTGTTCTAACCCGACACCGCTGAGCATGCTCCTTGCTTTTTCCATCAGTGTCCTGTTCATCCTTTTTGCAACTCCATTTTGCTAAGGAGTGTATGGAGTAGTCTTCTACCTTGCTATACCACACTTCTTACAAAATTCTTTGAATTCATTTCCACAGAATTCTCCACCATTATCTGTTCTGAATACCTTTATTTTCTTCTCTGTCCGATTTTCTACCAGAGCCTTAAACTCTTTAAATTTATCAAATACCTTAGATTTCTTTCTAAGAAAATAAATCCATGTGTTCCTTGAAAAATCATCTATGAATGAAACATAATACATAGATTTACTTAAGGATGGAACAGGAACAGGTCCAAACACATCACTATGTATCAACTCTAAGATCCCCTTTGCTCTTGTAGCACCAGATGGGAATCTTACTCGATTCTGTTTACCATATATGCAATTTTCACATAAATCAAAATCCAGAGTGCAATTAGATATACCTTCAACCATTCCTTTACCGTGTAGTGTTCGAAGTCCCTTTTCTCCAATATGCCCCAGTCTTTGATGCCACAACATGGTCTTCTTTTCTAAGCAATATTGGTCTTGTCTCCTTCATTTTTCTACTCAAGGACAACATAACTGTTACACCCATTAGTATAAGTGCTTCCCAACAACTTGTATAGAGTTCCACAATGAAATCTCCTCATCAACACCGTTGCTCCTCGTACCATCTTGCAAGTGCTCTTTTCAAATTCAGTTTTCATTCCTGCATCACCCAACTTGCTTACAGATATTAGGCTCTTGGCTAGTTTTGGAATGTGTAGAACCCCAGGGAGAGTTCTAATCCTTCCATCGTTTAGCAACAACTTAACCCTTCCAGGTCCCAAGATTTTTGCTGTCGATTCATCTCCTAGGAATACATCACCACCATCATATTTTTCATATTCAGAGAACCACTCCCTGTGAGGAGTCATATGGTATGACGCACCTGAGTCAATCAACCATACATCATGGTCTGCATGTGTACTTGTAGATCCTAGGTAAAGATCGCCTCCTTCTTCAGTGGAGGATTTCGCCTCTGTGGAAGAGGTACGATCAGATCCCTTTGGTTTTTTCAACCTTCTTAGACTTGCAATGTTTCTTATAATGCCCTATTTTACCACACTTCCAGGATTTCCTCAAAGATTTTCCTGGAGACTTAGATCTACCTGTAGATTTAGATCTCCATCCCGAAGGCTTACCAACATTTCTGTCTTGGGTATGCCCTCTTACAAATAAAGCATCTGTGTTGTGACCATCCATGCTTTTTCACCTCATCTCTTCAGATAACAAGGATGCAACTACATCCTCATACTTCAATGTATATTGAGTGGTACTACCTATTTCTACAGCCAGATTATCTCAAGAGTCTGGAAAAGAACATAACAAAGTAATACACTTATCTTCTTCTGCAATCGTAATATTAATAGATCCAAGTTGACTTACCAGAGTATTAAAGGCATTTAGATGTTCTGTCACAGAATCTCCATGTTCCATCATAAGATGATACAACTTCTTTCGAAGAAACAACTTTTTTACTAGGGACTTTGATTGATACAAATTTCCTAACTTATCCCATAGTTCCTTGGCTGTATATTCTCATGAGACATTCAACAACACTAAATCTGCCAGGCATAGTCGAATATTACTCCTTGCTCTTCTGTCCAACTTGTCCCAATCTTCCTTCGACATACCAGTAGCTGGTGTACTAGTAGTTTGTGTACTATTAGGTTGTGTACCAGTAGCCTGTGTGCTCATAGACGGTGTACCAGTAGGCTGTGTACCAGGATCCACAACGATCCATTGTTCTTTGTCTACAAGAAGGTCCTCCATCTTGAGCTTCCATAGATCAAAGTTTTTACCTTTGAACTTCTCTATCTCGATTCTAGATGAGCTCGCCATTCCTCTTTCTTTACTCGAATCTCCACTGCAAAATCTCCCACTAAACCCAGGTTTATCACAGACCCAAGATAAACTTGATCTATCAAGACCGAGCCAAACCCTCAACAACAAAGGTGTCCCTTTGAAGCCAAAAACGAGCTCTGATACCACATGTAAGTTTTAAACCTGTGAAGTAAAGCAATGCATATAGATTCTTAAGCAATACATAAATTAATCAATGGTCATACACAAAGTACACAAATATTTTATACCGGAAACCCTCAACCGAGAAAACCTTTCTTATTTTCATTATATCGAATTTCACCATTCAGCATACAATATATACAATGTTTTTAGGTATTCCATAGATACCAAAACCCTAATCCCTTAATCCGGGATTAATTTACAAATCCACTAAAAATAGCACAGGACAGAGCTCTAGGTGAAGGGATCGTGAGACACAGTTGTTATATTTGACGCGCCCACACACACATACATGCAAATAATATAACACATACCCAACAAAGGGTTCAAATAAGATCGATCAGGTTCCAAATTAGAAGACACAGGGGATAAAAATGATAACAACAGATAAGGGGGATATCAGTCTCGAGATAACCAACCACGGCTGGCAAGAGATACTCTAGCAATTCCATGACAGATGCATAACCTACCCAGACATCTAGAAAAACTACTTCCCAAATTTGACCTTGAAACCTATGGATTGCCTGAAGACCATATTATCCATAAGGTTGAAGAATTTGCAACACAAAGATGTGTTGTGTATACTGTTCATATCTCACTAATAAAAAAGGAAACCCAACCTCCACCAAAGAGGGGAATTTTGTTTTCTAGACCCCCGGGAAAACAAACAGACCAAGGTCCTGAAAAGGAGGAATGGGACATAGAAAACCTACAACGGATGATCAAAACACTTTCCAACGAGATCGCAGATATGAAAAGGAGTGTCGGAGAAATAAACCAAAATAAAATACCTTATAAACAATTCTTCAAAAGGAACCCACCTTTCAAGGCTATAGAACCTCCTCCATCCAACCTGAACATCGACTTAGGGAATGTAGCATCTGAATCCTTCTGTACATATCATCAAGAAAAACATTCAGAAAGGGACTGGCCCCAATGGTTGCATCCTATGAATCTAATGGATATTTGATTCCTAGATGAATGTTCTCTAATTGAATAACCTAGTGGCTCAACAATAAGTTTCACCGATCAAGAAAGTCAAGAACCACCTGAAGAGACAACCATGTTGTTATGGGATTCCAACCACCTAATATCTTTCAACGATGTCGCTGAGGTGCAGGTACCCCCCACCGAGATTCTAAATGTAGAGATGTGAAGTAAAAGTCAACCTATCCAAAGTAACCCCACCACTACTCAATCATATTGAGGAAATCAAGTGGTCGATCACCCCAAACCACTATTTTCTTCCTAAAGAAACCCCACAAACATACACAGACACAAGAAACACCTAAGCTAGACTACAATGAGGTAGAAGACTTGAAGAAGATGAAAGCTAATGTGTCTTTCATAGACATGTGTAGGATTCCTCAACAAAAGGATATTTCGTTACAAGCCTTAAAATTAATAGATAACCCTATGACAAGCATTGATCAAGGTGACGTCCCATATCCCACAGACTTAAAAAATAAGCCAAGTATGAATGCTTGTTATTTAGAAAAAATATGAAGGCCTTTTGTTCCTCCTTTCCTCTTGACAGTTCATGTTTTTAACATAAATCTACATAATTTCCTAGTCGATTCAGGGGCATCTTCAAATTTCATTCCATTGTCAATTTGCAAGAAATTGAACACAACCCCGTTCAAAAGTGATAAAAGCATTATACAACTAGATAGGACTCATGTAAAGGTCATTGGGGAACTGAAATATTTCATGATCAAAATTTCTATACATCCCAAATTTGTTCAAGTAATTGACATAACCATGGTAGAAACACCAGAGGCTTATGGAATGCTACTTAGCCGATACTGGTCTCATAAATTAAACAAATATTTTAGTATTGACTGGGCTCACCTATGATTTCCATTGAAAGGACATCCAAACATGACCAGGATCGATAGTCAAAGATACCTCAAACATACTATCATTGATTTAGAGACATGAAACAAACCCTCATCCACATAGTTCCCTGTGTTAGGAAACTACTCTTGTGATTCTGATTTCGGTAATTTTTCCCCTCACATGTTTGATATACCTCTTGGAAAAAAATACAAAATGATATTTCAAATAAACTTACTAGAGGCTATAGAGGAACACATCCTTTGTCAGGATTATCCGACAGGAGTAGAAGAAAAGGAGGTTGAAATCGTAAAAATAACTAGACATGAAGAAGTCATAAAGTTTCTTCCCCAAATTTGGACATTGTAATTTGATGGATCTAAATCACAAGAGGGGTCAAGAGCATGATGCATCCTCATTGAACCAAAGGGGAAACAAAGTTTCTTATCCTATAGATTAGAATGCACTAATAACGATGCTGAATATGAAGCTCTAGTCCAGAGACTAAAGAAGACCATTGACTTAAACATCAAAGAATTGAAAGTCTTTGGAGATTATGAAATTATCGTCAGACAACTAAAGAATACCATCCATTTTAATTCACCTCACTTAAGGAATTATCAACAAGAGGTTCACATACTAATAGACAATTTTGAGGCCTTCAACATCACCATTATTCCTAGGACAAAAAATACCTTTGCTAATTCTCTAGCCACTAAAGACTCAATATTATCTCCTTTAGAATATTATGAATCCTACAGGTTTGCAGTGGAACTGCTCTACAAACCGTCAGTACCTAACAATATTTCTAACTTAATTATTTTTGAAGGGGATGAACATATTGTAGATTTCCTGACTAATCAGGAGAATTTTAAGGATTTGGCCATTAATGATGAATTATTCCAAGAAATTATCACATAATCAGATCTCCATGAACATAAAAATGAAAAGATCACTCTAATGACAAACCCGAGTTTCACACGATACCTAAATGAGTGTCCAATCTGGAGAACCTTTCGACCTGAGGGAAAGACTCAGAGGGCCAAAGAATGAAAAAACATGGAGCTCATGTCCTATATATGAAACTATAAACCTAGGAACCCTTGAGAATACAAAGAATGTCAATTTAGGTAAGATAATGTAAAAATAAGATAGTAAATCTTATCTTAAACCATTTAAAGAATATCAAGATGTATTTTCTTGGTCTTACTGAGAATTGTAAACATACAATACTCACATTATCCAACACATGATCCCATTAAAATATGGAATAAAAACTTTCCAACAAAATCTTAGGAAGTACCACCCATCTCTGGTACCTCTGATGTATCAAGAGTTGAATAAATTATTAGATGCCAAGATTATCTTTCAGGTTAGACACTTTGCTTGGGTAGCGAATTTGGTGCCTTTCAGAAAGAAGTCTAGGGAGATCCTCTTGTGTGCAGATTTCAGAAACCTTAACATAGCATCAAAAAAACATAACTACCAAGTCCCACCCATGGAACAACTCCTATAGACAATATCTAGCTCTAAATGTTTTTCCCTCCTAGACGGTTTCTCGAGATATAACCAGGTCTTGGTTTCAGAAGAAGATCGATTAAAAACTACCTTTCGAACAAAGTGGGGAACCTTTGCTTATAAATGCATGCCCTTCAGGTTGTTTAATGCAGGGAAAACCTTCCATAGGGCCATGGATGTAACTTTTCTAGGATTGATTAACAAGTGTGTGGTAGTTTATTTAGATGACGTAACGGTATACTCAAAAAATAAGGAAGACCACATTCAACATTTGACTCAGACCTTCGAAAGGTGTAGGAAATATGGAATATATTTGGCGTAGAGGAAGGGGAACTATTAGGTCATGTTATATCTCTAGGAGGAATTAGCTTCGACCCTGAGCAGATAAAAGCAATAACTCAACTCCCCTTTCCTCACAATAAAAAGGCCATGCAATATTTCTTTGAGAAAATTAACTTTGTGAGAAAATTTACTCATGACTTTTCCGAAACTATTAAACCTTTACAAAAAATGATTTGCAAAGATACATACTTTAAATGGGATGAAGATAGGAAAGGTGATTTCAACAACATCAAAACTGCCATCTCCCAAGAACCAATGCTACGAAGGCTTGATTTCAACAAATATTTTTTCCTTTATACATTTTCTTTTGACCAATCCTTGGCTGCGGTACTTACCCAGAAGGATGGTGAAAACAATGAGGCATCAATATAATTTATGAGCACTAACCTCCAAGGAGACGAACAAAACTACCCTTCTATAGACAAACATGTTTACGCAATTTATAAAACAGTTAAACATTTCATATCCTATATCCTGAATAATCACACTAAAGTCATAGTACCTCACCTAGTAGTCCAATCTATGTTGACTCAACAGGAGATGGGAGAAATAAGGGGAAATTGGATGGCAGTCATCCAAGAATTTGATCTAGACATAAAACCTGCCAAAATGGTCAAGGGTCAAGGATTGTGTAAACTGGATGCTGAGGCTCAAGATCTGATTATCGAAGAAGACTCCAGTTGGTTAAATGAGTTGTCATTATGTTGCAATGATGCCTTATACATACCTCCAAGGAAATAATCCTAGTATGGAAACTTGTATTATCTCCTACATCATGGAACTTGTCAGGAAAGCCTAAACCCTAGAGAAAGTAGAGTTCTCAGGTTAAAATCCGCTCAATATCGTCTCATAAATTCTGTTATTTTCCGCGTAAATTATGATGTAGTACTCCTTATATGTATTGAACATGATGATACTCCATGATGGTCCAGCGGGTGGAAATTTTGCAGGAGAAACCACGACTCACAAAATATTAAGGGCTAGTTATTACTGGACTCATGCATATGCCAGGAAATGTAAATATTTCCAAGTAAGCGTCGGTAGAGAAAAGAGGGAAGCCATTCCACTCCATTCGGTAACCATATACCGACCATTCGAACAATGGGGAATAGACGTCACAGAGGAAATTACTCCCAAGTCTTCAAAACAACATAGATATATCTTGAATACTACATATTATTTTATGAGATGGATGGAGGCTATCCCTCTCATGCACATTAATGAAAATGTAGTAATCCTAGGGACTCTAAGGTAAATCTAGGCAACTCTACGGTAAATCTAGGAAGAAGCACAAAGTACACACTTAAAAGTCCCTAACGATAAATCAAGCAAACATGATAAAGGTAGGAAGAATAGTTACACTAACCACCACTAGAAAAACTTACAGGTGCAAGTGTAACTCGAACACAGAAACACCCTTCGGGTATACTCTGCAAAGTGTGGTATGACATCTATCCTAGGTACTGTATTATTCCCCCCACAGTCACCTGTGTGAGTACCTATATAAAAAAACTAGGTTGCTAGCTTGCAGTCAACCACCAAGCGGGTACAATCGACAATCGAGAAGATCATATGAGTAGGATAAATATGTCTGAAGATTTTCAAGGGTAATGAAAGAAAATGGTCCAGAAGACAACTAAGGATCCCAAATAGATTCGCGGTCCACAAATCTCCATAGTCATATGGAGTCAGTAGAATCCCAAGAATGACCCTCAAATACAATCCCCACTATGATTTTTTTGGCTTTGGAGGGGTGATCTCTGCTAATTTTCCTTGTGCGACCTCATGTTTATCCCCTGTGTTATGTTGGGTTGTTATATTCTTTGTAGTGAAATTATAGTCGAGGTGAATCGAATGACAGTTGAATTCAAGGTGGATTGACAGTAGGTTGAATTCGAGGTATATCAACAACATCGATAGAAGGTTGAAGTCGAGGTAGATCGACAACAATTAGAATGTTGAGGGAGTTGACCGGGTAAATTCCAAGTCGAAGATATCGATGACAAGTCAACCAAAAAGAGGTCTAAGTGCGGGTATGAGACGATCAAATAGAGACCGAATGAAGGCCAACTCGTAGTCGACTGGTAAAACCGACTGTAACAGAATCCCAGGGTTTGTTGGATTTGTAACCAATGATATGCATAGATATGTAACCATTTTTGGGTGCCAATATTTAGGGTTTTTCCTATTGTAAATCCTATAAATATGCATTTTGTAAGGTCGTAAAGGATGTTGTTGTAAGGTGATCATAGAATTCACTTTTGCAGGTTAATGCATCTATAAGTGTACGTTGCTTTTCGTGCATATGTAAGTTGAATTGGCTACAAGGTTGTTCTTGCATAGGAAAGAGGGTATGATGTTTATTGTGTCTTAGGTGTGGACAAAGGCTAGACATGTAACCATTTATTATGATTGAATAAGACAAAAAGAGAGCAGAATGGTCAAAGGAGAGATGGTTTTCCCGGTTAAGGGTTTCCAGGGTTAAATCTCGGTGTACAATGTGATTTCTTGTGCCATTTGCTTTCTTTATTAAATTCTTCTTCTCTTATGCTAGGATTAGTGTGGAAGTGCTCTACATTTCTTGACATATGGAATCAGAGCTTAGGTCTTCCCTGACAAGTGAGTTATCAGAGTGGTGTAATGCTTTGGCGAGTATATCATATCTTGATTTTCCAATATTGAATCTAGGAACTAAACCCTAGGTATAGTAAGAGTCGTAAGTCATAAATTATTTTAAAGATCACGATAAAGAATGGTGAGGAGTTCTAGAATAGAGTTAGAAATATTCAATGGCCATAATTTTGAGCTTTGGAATCTTAAACTAGAATATCTTCTTGTAGATCGAGAACAATGGACATCGATCTGTCCAGGTACCCAACTAACAGGCATGTGGACAGAAGAATGGGAGAAACTCGAAAGAAAAGCAAGAAACATGATTTGGATTTTTCTTGTAGATTTAGTACTGTTGAATGTACTGGGTGAATATTCGGCCAAGAAAATATGGGACAAGATGGGAATCTTATACCAGTCGAAATATCTTGTAAATAAGCTATTTCTCAGAAAGAAACTATATCTTCTAAAGATGAGTGATGCAAGTTCGGTGATTGGGAATTTAAATGCATTTAATATCATGCTAAGCTAGTTATCATCTGTGGATATAAAGATCACTGTTGAGGAGAAGTGTATCAACCTATTATGTTCTTTTCCAGACTCCTAGGATAGCTTAGTCATGGATATTGGGAGTAATACAACCACACTAGTGCTAGAGGATGTGGTTGCTTCTCTGTTGTCAAATTAAATGAGAAGAAAGAACATGGAAGGATTGACCAAATATGCTCTGGTAGTGAGAGGTCGATTGATAGACAAAGATAAAGGAAGATTCTCTGGTAGAAAGTTTAAATTGAAGGGTATCTATACATCCCCGATTTAGTCAACTTGAAGATGATGGAAATGTGGTAAAGTTGGGAATTATAAAAAGGACTGTAATTCGAAGGAAACAAAAGTCAGTTCTGGATCCGAAGAGAAGTGGTCGACTGAGATAAAGATGACCTTAGAGAAGGGAGGTGATGTGTACCTAGCATCAACTAGTACACAGTCGGATCAATATGTTTGGTTGATCGACTCAGGAGAATCCTGTCATATGACACCACATAAAAAATGGTTTTGTGAATATGAATAATATGATGGGGGTGACATGTTCTTGGGAGATGACTCAACAACTAGAATTGTTGGATGGGGAAGAGTCTGACTGACACTGCAGTATGGGAGGAAAATAAACCTTCGATGTGTGCTACACATTTTGGGTTTGGAAAGAAACCTAATATCTCTTAGCAAGACGAGTGATGTTGGAGTGCATACTTTGTTTCAAAAGGATTCATGCAAAATGGTCAGAGGTGCGATGGTATTAATGAGAGGAGTTTGGATTGGTACCCTGTACAAGATGTTAGGGACTGTCGACTCAAATGGATGCAACAACATCATAGATCCTAAAATCAACTCGAATGCGACTCAACTCGACTCAATGTTGACACAAATCGACTCGACTCGAGCCAAGTCGGTTCAAACCAACTCGACAAGACATGATGAACTATGCTCGACCAAGTTATGGCACGAGAGGATGGAATACATTGGAGAAAAAATATTTCAAGCTATGCAAAGCAAAGGTATGGTTGAAGGTTTACCTGAATGTGGTTTAGAAGATGACTTTTGTGAACATTGCATATAATGGAAACAAAGTCAGGTGAGGTTCCCATCTAGAGTGACAAGGGAAAATGGGGTTCTAGAACTGGTACATAGTGATGTGTTTGTCCCGGTTATAATGCCTTCACTTGGTGGATCTCTGTATTATGTCCCCTTCATAGATGATTTTTCCATGAAGACATGGATATATTTCTTGAGTAATAAATCATAGGTTTTCAAGAGATTTAAGGAGTTTAAATCTCTTGTGGAAAACCAAACAGAGAAGAGTATTAAAGTGCCGAGCACTGACAATGGTGGTGAATTTTGTGGGAAGGAATTTGATTAGTTCTATAAGTAGTGTGACATAACACGCCAAAATACCACACCATATACCCCACAAAAAAATGGAGTTTTCAAGAGAATGAACAAAACATTGATGGGCAAGGCAAGGAGCATGCTCAGTGGTGCTGGGCTCGCACAAGAATTCTGGGTGGAGGCAGTCGAGACTACAATATATCTGGTAAATATGTCTCCTTCATGGACACTAGTCGACATGAATCCAAATGAGGTATGTTCGATTAAGAATCCTTCAGTGGCACATCTCAAAGTATTTGGTTGTGATGCATTTGTGCATGTTCCCCATGAAAGGAGGAGAAATATGGACAAGAAGGCAATGAAATGTATTTTCATCAGATATAAAGAAGGAATGAAAGGATATAAGCTATGGGTTCCTGTATCAAGGAGAAAAGTGTACAATCGAGATGTGATCTTCAGAGAAGTTAGAGGTAATTCTGAGCCTGAGGAAGTTGTTCAGATTGAGAATAATCCTGATACGATGTAGTTTGAACTAGGGAATAAAGAAGATGATTCAGATGAGTTGATTGAATTTTAGGAAGAGGCGGAACAACTTAATTCGGTGGTAAGGAGGTTAGAAAGAGTAAGAAAAATAGTTAAGAGGTATAGTCCACCCAAATTTCACTCCACATTTGTGCTAACTTCCATCAACGATGAGCCCAAGTTGGTCGGTGAAGCAGTTGAATCGAAAGAGGGTAAAATATGGAAGGACTCCATGGTCGAAGAGATGGAATCCTTGTACAAGAATGAGACATGGGATTTATTTAAGTTATCTAGCGATAGAAATCTCATTGGTAGCAAGTGGGTTTTCAATAATAAGATGAATGCCGCAGGTCAAGTTGAGAAGTTCAAATCTTGATTGGTAGCAAAAGGTTATTCCCAAGTCGAGGGAGTTGAATTCAGTGATATTTTTTCCCTTGTTGAAAAAATAACTTCCATTAGAGTACTAATGTCTCTATCTACAACATTTGATATATAGATAGGACATATGGATGTGAAGATAATGTTCCTACATGGGGACCTGGAAGAAGAAATCTACATGAAATAACTTGAAGGATTTGTAGTAAAGGGAAAGCAAGATTTGGCATTCAAACTCAAAAGATCCCTTTATGGTCTAAAGTAATTTCCAAGCATGTGGTACCAGAAGTTTGAAACATACATCCTTAGTTTGGGATTTGTGAGAAGAAAAATTGATCACCGCATATATTCCAAGGAAGAAGGTGGGAATTTCATATATGTATCTTTGTATGTCGATGACATGTTGTTGATTGGAAACAAAATGGATGCAATAAAGGAGGTGAAGACACAGTTATCCTCCAAGTTTGACATGAAGGATATCGATGCATATAAATTCATTATGGGAATGGATATTAAGATATATTGAGCTACTATAAATCTCTAGTTGAATCAAATGAAGTATATTGAAACAATTCTGAAATGATTCAACATGCACGATTGGAAACTGGTGAAGGTTCCAATACCAGCGGGAGAAAGGATTACAAATGAAAAATTTCCAAAGACACATGAATAGATAGATGACATGGAACATGTTACCTATTCAAGTGTTGTTGGTAGTCTAATGTATGCTATGGTTTGCACTCGACCAAACATTTCCCATGCAGTGGGAGTGTTGAGAAGGTACATGTCGACACCTAGAAAGGAGAATTATATAGTTTTCAAGAGAGTATTAAGGTATTTGTGTGGCATGAAGTACTATGCTATATGATACCAAGGAAAACATGGAGGTGACAGTGGTAAATTAGATTTACATGGATTTGTCGACACCAACTGGGATGGATATCTGGATCAACGAAGGTTGACCAATGGATATGTCTTCAATATGTTTGGTGGAGAAATAATATGGATGAGTAAGTGATACGAGGTCGTAGCCTTGTCGACAACAGAAGATGAATACATGGAAACCACTCATGGAAGAAAATAAGTGGTATGGATTCAAAGGTTTTTTCAGGGATCAGGTTTGAGAAGAGAGCTATGAAGGTGAGTTGCGACAGTCAAGGCAAAATATTTATGGTAAAGAACCCTTCTTATCATTCGAAAACTAAGAAAATTTATGTACAATACAATTTCGTAAGAGATATGGTGGAAAGTAACAAGGTGCTACTGGAGAAAGTATACACGTTGGAAAACATAACAGACTTGTTGACCAAGTATGTGAGTGTTGTGAAGTTCTCTTAGTGCATAGAGGCAATGGGCATTGCTTCCCTGGGTCTATGAGCGAAATTTCAGGAATCTCCTATTTAAACAAAGAAGACAACAAGTGGGAGAATGTTGAGTTTTTATATTCTTTACAGTGAATTTCTAGTTGAGGTGAAGTGACTGATGTTCGAAGTCAAGGTGGATCTACAACAAGTTGAAGTCAAGGTAAATCAACAACATAGACTTCAAGTCGAAGTCGAGGTAGATTGACAACAAGTCAAAGGTCAAGGGAGTCGACCAGATAAAGTCAAACTCAAAGATATAGACATCAAGTCAACCAACAAGAGGTCAAAGTGTGGGCATGGGATGACTGACTAGAGACTGGATGAAGGCCAACTGGTAGTTGACTAGTAAACTTGACTTGGAGTTGACTGTAACAAAATCTGGGGTTTTGCGGGATTTGTAGCCAATGATATGCATAGATCTGTAATCATTTTTGGGAGCCCATATTTAGGGTTTTTCCTATTGAAAATCCTATAAATAGGCATGTTGTAAGGCCGTAAAGGCTGTTTTTTTAAGGTGATCATAGAATTCACTTTTGAAAGTTAATGCATGTGTAAGTGTAGGTTGTTGATCATGCATATGTAATCCAAATTGGCTACAGGGTTTTTATTGCATAGGCAAGAAGGTATGATGTCGATTTTGTCTTAGGTGTGGACCAAGTTTATAAATGTAACCTTTTACTTTGATTGAATAAAACAACAAGAGAGAATAACACTCACATGAATGCTGGTTTTCCCGGTTAAGGGTTTCCAGGTTAAAATCTCGGTGCACTGTGTGATTGCTTGTGTCATTTGCTTTCTTGATTAAATTCTTCTTCTCTTCTATTAGGATTAGTGTGGAAGTGCTCTGCATTTCCTGACATGTTAGAGGGGGGTCCCAACTAACTTTTACGACACTGGACTTCAACACTCCCTATCTCAAACTCTTAAGTTTGTTTAGTGGCCTTGGAGAGTTTTCTCTCCACACTTAATCCAAGGCCCTAAAGCCTAGTATAATTAGTGTACCATATAAATGAAAAAGTCTAATTGATTTTAAAATTGAGCATTAATTTTATTGGCTTGATTACTCATGGGTGTGGTAGTGAAACTCGTGATATTCCTTTAGAGACGAAAAAGAGGAGAATTATAGAGATTTTTAGAACATTGTTCTTTAAATGTAAATGAAATCAAGATACATCCTACAAATCAATATTTGGCTCTTTTAACTTCCAAAATACAAACTTTTCAAAAAGAAAACCAAGATCCTATGCACAACCTATCCTATATTTCTTTTTCGTTTCCAATGAAATGCAACTACTCAAGCCTTTTAGGAAATAATGTAACAAGGAACTTTGGGTTAGGACTTATTTTATTTTATAAACACAACCTAAGCTAGTACAACCAAAAAAACATGCAGAGAAACATGAAAATGTAGTTAAGAAACTTATTTTTCTTTTTGCAAAATGAATACAAGGGAAAAGAGCGAGAAACAAGTTTATACTTAACTACAATTTTTGAAATTTTTATATGCTTGTGAAATGAAAACAAAAAACCTGTTTTTTTTTTCTTTTCAAAGCATACCAAGAGAGAAGGAGAACACCCAAGAGATTCAATCAGGTCCTAAACCACTTCTAGAAAGAAGGGATTCATCAGAATACAAAGGATAACCTAAATCTTAAAAGCACACCTTCAACCTTGATAAAAGACAGAAAGAGACAAATAAAACTGTACAAGAGGATTTATTTACAATTTCATAAGCAATCTGAGACTTTAATCTTGTCCAACAAAGTTAACATAGGTCTCTGGTACTCAGAAGGACCTGAGAAACCAAAGGTTTCCTGGAAGAAATGATTTTTTTTTTTTTAAAACTCTTCAAAAGTACAGACACACATGATGTGGATAGGTAGACTGTGGATGTATGTGGGCTATTTTAAACTTAGGGTGTGTGTGTATGCAAGATGGGTATAGACTAGGGCGTGTATATGACTGAACAAAATAAAAAAGAGATAAAATTCAGAGTGACCACCCATATCAATACAACTGGTAAGAAGAGAATTTTACAGACTCGGAGACTCTTACAGACTCAAAAAGAAGAGAAAAACAAAGGAATTCAAACAAAAAATAATCCCCTAACAAGACCCTAGAGAGCTTCCCCAGTGGAGTAGCCAATTCTGTTTTGTGGAAAAATCCCCCTAATCAGGGTCTAGTGACTAGGCAGAGAAATGAAACCTTAAAATAAAAAATTACTCCTATTCCACCCAAATATAACAAGACCTAATGACAATTAAGGAAAGGAAGGGTAAATCAAGGTATGCACATTAATTCCTTTCATTTGCAGTAGATCCTTTCCTCTCGTTGTTTTCTTATGGATTGTAGGCCTCCTCCCAATGTTGTCCTGAAACAAATTTAAAGAAAAATATAGAACAACATATGCATAATCACCAAGATCATTTAAAGGCCTATATATTCATGAAAGAAATTTAGAAATATAAACATGTAGACACATAGATTTGGGACAAGAAAATTCTCTTTTATTGAAAAAAAGAGGATAAGATACATCCTTAATCTTTCCAACACCACTCCACGAACCTCACTTGGGTTCCTCTAATTAGACTCCAAGTGCACCAATCCCAAAGTGACATCCTCATAGCCAACATGCCAATATAAGGAAATGGATGGATTGCATAAGAAGGATGAATGATTGGGAATTTTGAGGATGAAAACTCATAACATGATGCAAAGGCTTGGAATGAAAGGGAGAAATTTTGGTAGAGTTCACTTGCCTCTTATTTCATATATTCAAATGACCCCCCTAGGGCCATTTTTATATGGAGATGTGATGGTTAGTCGGTTGTCATAAGATATATGTGAGGTAAAATGGTTTTGCAACCCAAAATAGCCTGTAAACTCCATTGAAAAGCACATTTTTTTTTGGCAACTTTTACAGGTTGCGTATGTATGCACATTGCATTGTATCAGAGCACGTACACCATACAAAAATATGTTTTTAAGGAGGAACCTCAACAAAATTGGTTGGAAAATGTGTAAATGAGTAGGCCAATGTCAAAAATGCATAGTAGTGTCATTTTGGAGTATAACACATGGACATCCCATGGCCTATCATAGTGAGACACTATCAGATACTATTTGTAAGTACCCCACTTACAACAAAGAAATGTGCTGCATTGTAAAAGCCTTCCGTTAGTGGAGGAATTACATTCTCGAGAAGGAGACAGTCATCCACATTGATCATAGGCCTCTACAGTTAATGCAGACACAAGGAAAATTGTAGAATGACCGCCATAAGAAGTGGTCCACATACTTGCAACAGTTCCATATCAACATCAAGTATAAGACATGGAGCACCAATCGTGTTGTTGACTACCTCATACAACCTCTAGTTTCTTCACTTACCATGGTGCTACACTCTTGCGGGCATCTGACCTCCAGATGGCCCCAACTCTATGAGCGAGATTCTGACTATTCCAACACCTACCAAATGCTAGGAACAGACACAACTGTCACTGATTTTCATTTGCATGATGGGTTGGTGTGCCATTTGGGCCATCTATGTGTTCCATCAAGTGAGCGAGTGAAGTTTATTTGGGAAGCTCACTACAGTTAGGTGGCAGGACACTTCAACATAGAAAAGAAAATGACAGTGCTACAACAATAGTTTTTATTGGACAAAAATCCGACAGGATGTCAATAAGTATATCAAGTCCTGCATGGACTGCACCATTACAAAACTAACCATTAATAAAAAAATCATGTACACCCCTCTCCATACTCCCGACAAGACTTGGGATTCCATATCGATGGACTACATGTCAGGCCTTCCTTCAACCAAACAGGGAAATGACTTTGTTTTCGTGGTTGTTGATCGATTTTATAAGATGACAATTTTGGTTTCCTATAAGAAGATCATCATAGCAGAGGCCATTGCCAAGCTCTTCTTCGAACGACTGTGGGTACATTTTTGGATACCAAAAACCATTTTCTCCAATCAGGACATTCTATTCCTCATCCCATTTTGGTCGAGCCTCTAGTCATGACTAGACACCAAGCTCACCAAATCCACGACCTTCCACCCCCAAATGCATGGTCGAACCAAGGTCATCAATAGGATGATAGTGCATATCTTTCACATGTAAAATTCCAAGCATCCACACAAATTGGATGAGAGTCTTCCCTATGTTCAACAAAGTTACAACAAATCCATACATAGCTCAACCGACCACAACTCCTTTTAGGTGGGGTTGGAATTTCAACCATTGGGTCGCATGGATGTTGCACTACCTCTTGTGTCCACATAGGAATAATCATCTCATTCACAAACCGAAGCTGAAAAATCCACCCGGTTCATTGAACGAATCCAACACATCTGCCGACTGGTTCAATATATTTTTTATAAGTCCAATTCCAAGTACAAGCAACACCATGATCAACATCGGGTGCCACACAAGTTTAAGGTGGGAGATAAAGTTTAGATGCACTTGTAGAAAGAACGCCTTAAATGACCCCATCAAAATCTTTGTACACTCTGCTATGGAACTTACACCATCACCAAGGCTATGGTTGACAATGATTTTGAGCTCAACATTCCCCCCTTCCTTGGCTTGCACCCAATGTTAAATGTGGACCTCCTTCGACCATACTTTCCACCATTATTGGACACCTAAGAGATAGTAGAACAATTGAAATTGAAAGAGCTCAACCATGACTGCATGGAACATTCATCCTCAGATCATATCATGGACACATAGGTCAAGGGAACTCACCAACCTAAGCTTCAAATTTATCAGGTTGTCAAAGTGGGGTAGCTCCTGCACCAAGGCAAGTGGCTCACAAAGGGCCAAACATGGATGATTTTAAGGATGGAAATTTATTTTAAAATGTAGAAACCTTGGTGAATCTTACTAATCCTTCATATGTCAACTATAAATGTTTGGCGATATTTTTGTAAAAATATTCAAATTTCTAAGTATTTTATATAGTTTTT
>ML780855.1:471844-523067 GCA_009831015.1 Picea engelmannii | reverse complement strand
GATGATTTTAAGGATGGAAATTTATTTTAAAATGTAGAAACCTTGGTGAATCTTACTAATCCTTCATATGTCAACTATAAATGTTTGGCGATATTTTTGTAAAAATATTCAAATTTCTAAGTATTTTATATAGTTTTTATAAATTTTTGGCGATTTTCAAGGTAAAATAATTTTATCCTATAGAATTTGGGTGAATCATTTTTAAAATAGCGAATTGCATTTTTGGAAAAAACATGGAAAATTAGCCCATGAGCGAAATTTAGCCCCTAAAATCATCAGTGGGGCCAAATTCAATAGAAGTTTCCTCATCTAATTGGGGATCTCAACACAATGGAGACCATTGCTTCCTAAGGAGGGAGGATTGATCTAGGTGGATATCGGTGGCCACCCACCTATTCCATCTGAATCACATACAACTTTCATCTTGGCAGTTATAGTTTTTTTTTATCTTGGTAGTTTTTTTCTAGCTTTTCGGGTACTAAACTTCCAGGGCCATTTTGAGGCCCTAAACAATGTTTTTTGGGACTGTCAAAATCACACTACAGATGAATTCAAAGTGTGACAACATAATTTGTATTCCTTGGATAGACCTTTCCAATGAGATATCATGTGCCTAAAACGAATATCACATGCAAAAGTTACGACCCCGAGAAGTTGATGCACCAACTTACCCCATAGGGGCCCACATGAATTTTGGTGCTTCATCTCCTAAGGTTAGGTTTTTGGATGTCTAGGGTTTTTTGTTTACTTATTGATGTTAAAAAGGCTTGGAGGCCTCATTGTAATATGCTTAGACGAGTGCACATAGCCGTGACTTCTCTTCTCAGATATTAGCTACCACCATTTGAGCAAGATTGTTTTCATTTTGCATTTTATAGTTTCAAAAGATTTCCTATTTAATAGAAGTTAAGTTCCACTATATCTATGTTATTGTTCTCTGTATATCTATGTTAATGTTATATATATGTGTTTCATTTCATTCCACTCATAAATCCGTATCATCATAACAACTATCTCTCTCCATACAAACCATATACATTGAGGATGTATAGGGAATAGCCCAAATTTTTTCTGAAATAATATGTAAATAAGCCTAAATAAATAGAGAAGTAATTAGTTAAAACTACATTATTATTATACCCTGTGATGATACCTATAGAAAAATCCTTCAAAATCCAAGGCTAAGAAATCCCAACCCATCAATAGTTTTTTTAGATCAGGGATCAAATAGTGCCCTTTCCCCATTGTTTCTTGCAACAAAAAAATCTCATGATGTTTTCTGTCAACTAATATTCTAAGAGATACAAATTTGGTCCATCCCCTTAGGCCTCGAATATTCACTAATAAGATCTTCACGGGGAAATCAATATCGGGGCTCATCCTTCTCTAAGGACCCCAATGATTAACTTTTTCTTTCCATGGTTAATGCCAATGGTAGATTCTCTTGATCCTATTTGATGACCGATGGCCTATCAACTAAGAGGCTACCACCTTCGACTACCACATCCAAACCCAAACCCCCCAAAAGACTTGGCTCCATAGACTATCCTTTGTTGGGATGTAAAAGACAATGCCCTCCTCCTCTATATTGTGAGTCAAAATAATAAGACTTCGACCAACCCATTGACCCTAAATTCTATTACTCACCGGGGTTGAGATTATTTGAAAGGTTAATCAAATGAATTCTAGAGAATTTTGAAAAATAAGGTGATTTGGTTGTCTTAGGGGGCCTATATTGAGATTTTTTTATTAGTCTAGGGATATAAGGTTTGAACCCTTCCAGACCCCCCAAAGGATTAAAATTTGAGAAGGAACGGGAAGGGGAAAAAATGACTTACCTAAAGCATCCAAGCGACCCTCTTCAGGAACATTGACATCCTTTAGAGAGAGTGCTAGAGAAGAGAGCTCCAATGCTAAATCATATTCTACCTTGATACCCAAATCATTTCCCAACTATGGTCAATTTCTGACAATTAAGGGTATTGAGATACCCCCAAAAAGTAGTACTTTATTTCCTCCACTATCTAGATCAACCTCCTTCAAAAGATGAATGTCACTAAGGTGATCATATGCCATCAACTGCTCCTTCACCAAAACAAAATCAGGTAACCTCTATTCCTCCACAACAAGCCTCATCGAATTATTTTTTTCCTCCAAACCTTCTTAGCGAATGGTTTTGAGCAATCCTTCAAAACATGGCCATACAAGTGACATCTAGAGCATTGAAAAGGGATGTTAACATAATCCATGATCTGTGTATACCTTTTCTCCATGAAAACCATCTCAATAGATTTGAACAAACCTTTTTTGATGTCAATATCTACAAAGATCCGAGCTATATACCTAAATCCATCATCGATAAAATTGTCATTGACCATAAGTGTCTCAAGCTAGTTGCCTAAGGTTAGTAGAGCCTGTTCAATCCAAAATTCCATAGGTAGCCCTGGAAGTTTGATCTAAAATGGAGTGCCCACCATTGGTTCATTCTTGGTGTCAAAGAGGGGGTGCCAAGTTTTTATGGGTAAGTATGGCCTATCCATACCTCCTTTAAGACTGAAACAACATCCTACTCCGAGAAAGAAACAAAGTCGAGCTAGCAAGTGGCTAAAAGGTGAGTCACTAGAATATAACCAAGAGAAGATCCCCATTGCCCTTCCATCTATTGTAGTAAGTATTCCATCCCTACTTTCCTACATAAGAATTTACCAACCAAAGTACACCTAGAAAAATCCATAATTTGGTCCATTGCAATGTCCTCTCCATTGACTAGTGCGACCCCCACACCACGATTCTTGATAACCCTTCCTTTTTTTTCTTTTTTTTTTCGCGCCCAACATCACTAACATCCTACACTCCATATAAATGTTCCAGACTAAACCTAGACCATACAAAACCAAAACCCACATCCTCCGAGTATGTAGACAAGAATGACCCTTGAGATCCAACTTCATCAGAAATGTTAGCATCTAGAGACTTTGGACAAGAAAGAGGATGCAACTATCTTGGGTTATGCACTAGTAGTAAAGATAGATCTGTTGTAAAAGGTACACCCGAAGATGCGTAGTCATGAGGGGGTTTCACAGTATCGAACGAAGACTACCTTAAACCCAACAAAGAGTCCTCGACAATAAATTCCCCCCCACCACGGAAAAGTGAGTTGGAGGAAACCCTACATGTCCTAAGCTTGAGATTTGGTGAAGTGACCTCATCATTTTCCAATGAGAAAGATAGTCTCTCCACTAGTGAGGTGATGCTTGGTGGGGAGTAGAATATTTTATCTTCTCATAGGTTATCCACATAATAGTTGACGAGATGGAACTCGTCATCCATGGTCCCCTCAAGATTGATCCTCATTAAAGAAAAAATACTTATTCAAATGGAAAATATTATGTTCAAAATATTATTTTGATTTAGATTTATGTTCCAAATACTACCTCTAATGAAAAGATACTTCTTAGATTTATGTTCCAAATACTACCTCTAATGAAAAGATAGTTCTGATATATGTTCCAACTACTATCTCTAATGAAAAGATACTTATGCTTTATGTTCCAATTGTTATCTCTTCCTCATTTCTATGTAACTTCAAATACCATTTTCTCAAATGTTTCAAATACGATTTCTTATGGTCCAAATACTACCTCTAATGAAAAGATACTTCTTAGATTTTTGTTCCAAATACTACCACTAATGAAAAGATACTTCTAATTTATGCTCCAAATACTACCTTTAATGAAAAAATACTTATGATTTATGTTCCCATTATCATATCTTCCTCATTTCTATGTTCCAAATACCATTTTCTCAAATGTTCCAAATATTGTTTCCTAAAATGAGAGATAAGAAAAATATACTATTTCCTAACATGAGGATATATTCCAAATACCATTTCCTCAAATGTTTTACTATTTCCTCAAATGTTCCAAATACTATTTCCTAACATGAAGATATATTACAAATATCATTTCCTCAAATATTTCAAATACTATTTCCTAACACGAGTATATATTCCAAATAATATTTCCTAAAATGATTAGATAAGAAAAATATACTATTTCCTCAAATGTTTCAATTACTATTCCAAATACTATTTCCTAACATGAAGATATATTACAAATATCATTTCCTCAAATATTTCAAATACTATTTCCTAACATGAGTATATATTCCAAATAATATTTCCTAAAATGATTAGATAAGAAAAATATACTAATGTTTCAATTACTATTGCTTAAAATGAAGAGATAAAAATATATATTTCAAATACTATTTCCTAACACGAGTATATATTCCAAATAATATTTCCTAAAATGATTAGATAAGAAAAATATACTATTTCCTAAATGTTTCAATTACTATTGCTTAAAATGAAGAGATAAAAATAAATAAATATAGAAATGTTCCAAATACTATATTCTATTATTGGAGATCCAAAACTTTAACTAGTCAAAATGACCACTATGGATTTTCTTAAAATATATATTCCAAATACTTTTCTTACAATAAGAAGATAAGAAAAATGTGTTCCAATTACTATTTCTTAAAATGAAAAGATAAGATTTTTTTTTTTTATATATACTATCTCCCCTAGTGTCTAGGGTGCACATGACCATATACTGCATAATTTACTTATCACTATTATTATGTATTATTATAAAGTACATAATAAGTAAAATATTATTTTCAAATGTGGGATAAAAAGGGTTCCACTAAAGCACAAAATTGATATACCTTCACGGTGCAACAAGTACAAACTCGAACATTTCCATTATCATAATGCTAGCCACGTCTTCAGGTTCACCACCAATGTGCTCTCCAGTATGCCATTATGACTTATTGGAAACACCACCGATGGCTCCAAGCTGAGCACTTGCGTTTATGGAAGATCTTAGTGGCTCATCCCTCTCTTTCTCGATATCTTCTCACTTAAGAGAAAACTCTGACAAAAATACCATCAACAATTCATTCTGTAAACTTCACAGAGATGTCCAAATGCCGCATTAAAAATATTCTTCTTAAAGCTTCCATAATTCAAGGCTTGTGCCATATCGATCGTAATATACAACAACAATATAGATGCCATGTTAAGAATTTAGACATTATACAAAATTTAGAAATTATTAAGACTATATACTGGATGGAATTTGATTGATGGAATTGTTTATTAAAATATCATATCAAATAAAGAAGTTAAAAATGCTTAAAGATCCTAAACAATTTTGGTTAAAATTTTGCAAATGAACATTGAGTAGTTTAAACTGTCAAATTTGATAAACTGTAAATTTCAACCCTAAACCATAATCATAATTTGGTAATTATATTATAAAATGCTTGTTAGCATTCTCCCAGCTGTTCATTAAAAACAAGGATAACGCTCATCTCAAATCAAATGCTCAAATGGAGGGATACCCTTTGGCAGTAAGAGCTCTTTCAAGCATGCAGATATCAACAATTTGTTTCAGATCCTCTTCTTTGTAACATATTGCTCCAATCCACCCTTCAGCAATCTTCTAATTCTTCTTGTCAAATCAAAGAGAAACCATATCCTGCTCGAATGGCTCTTTGATTAAGATGTCGTTCCAATAACAATATTAGATATTGGATCCAATCAAAAATAGGATGACGAGAAGCAAATAAAATATTTATTTATTAATAAATTCTCAATCTTGTTAAGTTTTTAATGGACTAAACACTTAAACACTTATTCTAAAATCAATCAAACTTTATTTTAATTTCAAATATATCCAGCTTAAATAGAAATCAAAGCTAAAATATAAATTAAATTAATAAAAACATTTTTTTTAGAGTGTAAAATTTGAAAAAAAAATTGTACACAAAAGATTTGATTTTTTTAAATAATAAAATTGTGAATGAATAAAATGTTTTTTTTAATGCTAAAAAACACACACTAAAAATAATTTAATATTAATTTAAACAATTTACAACAATCCTAAAAACTAAATATACCTACTTAAAAAAAGTTTAGTTATATATATATATATATATAATTTCTTTTTAATTATTATTATTTTTTAAGTTTGTTGTTTTGTTATGTTATATTATATTATATTATATTATATTATAGTAAAACATTTGCTCCATCTTACATTATATTATAGTACAACATTTGATCCATCTGTCAAAATCATAAAACACATGTCAAAATCATAAAGCATAACTACTTAAGATCTAAGTCCTAACCATCTAGTTTTTAACTAGGTGATTAATGCTTTTAGTGAAAATTTATAAGTTGTTTTCTTATTTTTTTTTTATCATTAATATCCAACATCCCTTATCAAGTTGTTTTCCTATGTTTTTTTATTATTAATATCCAACATTCCTTATCGGTTGTAGTCTTTTTCCTTTTGTACAAAAAGCTTCCCCATCTCATAGAGTAATTCATCTGAGTAATTCATATTGAAGTTTGTAAATAATCTTCATTATATATATATATATATATATATATATATATATATATATTTATTTATTTTTATTTTTGGTATTTTTTTTGTTATTGTTGTCTTTGCAATTACTGACATACCCCTTTGACGTCCTCATATTGTACATACTCCTTTTTATATTCTTCATGGGTGAATAATTGCATATGCATAATGACCCCTAGAGCTATGTCTTTTGGTATTGGTGGTTTTAATAATAGGTCATCCAACTTGTTTGTAGCGCCTTGTTATATTTCATCAATAGATGAATTTTTTGTAAAAATCTCATTGATTTAAAATGTCTTTTTTGGTGGATCTTACTTTGAGTATGCAAGTATTGGAGAGGTTTTGGTGGGATCCTCTCTAGCAGTGTAATGGGACCAATTGGTCCACTAGAGTTAATAAGAGTGAAGGCATGATGACCATTTAATTTAAGGCGGATTAGGTCCACTATGTTTGTTATTGTTAAATAAGGCCCACTAGGTAGTTAACATTTGGTTGTGATTAGGGTTTTCTAGTTATCTATAAGCAAGGGTGAAGTCCTCCTTATGGATCAGGTATTGGAGTACATTGTATTGAATCTTAGCTCATCTAAATGTTTCCCCCTCTAAGAGGAAAGTGAACAAGAGTTAATCTTTCCATAAAAGAGTCGTTGCGTGGTGTTTCCCTACCTTAAGGGTATTTTGATATATGAAGTAAAGGGGATTTTCTATATTATTCTTGGATACAATGCTTATGACTCAATTTTAAGGGTTAAGGATCATAAAAAGAATTCGATCAATATGGGAAATGGTCTCCTTACTCAATAATTAATTATTCCACTTCGTCGCTTCCTTCACCAAGGAATATAGTTCTTTATGATATATAATATAATTTAGTTACTACTCCATGGAATACGTCCAAATTATAGTATACTAATCTCCCCCTTTGCATTAACATTGTACCCATACCATAGTAACCCATAATTATTTTCCCCTTCAAATGACTTCCATAACTTAGATAGTTCTAGGACCAATGTTTGATCAATCTTCTTATTCTATTCTTCAAATGGTTTTTGTTGATTCTCTCCTCAAGAGAAACTATAACCATTGGTTGGTACTACATGAAGTCGTGTTGCCACAACTAAAAATGATGCTATGAACTTTCTTAGGTATTGGAAGTTAAAAAAAACTCTTAACTTCTTTGACATTAGTAGGAGTGGGGTATTTAAGGATGTCCTCTATAGTTGTAGGGTCAATCTTCAATTCACCACCATCAATCACATGCCCTAAGTACACCAATTACTTCTTAGAAAACTCACATTTGTGTTTATTATCAATTGATGTTCTTTAGTGTCTTCAAACCTTGCTTCATATGTACAACATGATCCTTCTAAGTAGAACTAAATCAAATTGTTATCCAAATATACTATTACAAATGAATCTATGAATGAGCACACCAAATCATTCATTTAACACATAAATTAACTAGTGCATTGTTTAAAATGAAAGGCCTTAATAACCATTCATACAAACATTGCTTCATCTTGAAGTTATTATTCCAAGTTTCTTTTTCTTTGAATGTATTTCAAATCTAGCTTCGTGAAGTACCTTGGATCTTGTAGCTGATATACAAAGTTATCGATCCTAAGCAAGGGTTATTTTTTCTTGATATCCATCTTGTTTAGAGATCTATAGTCAATGCACATTCTCAAATTCCCATCCTTCTTTGGCATTTAAAATAATAGGGAAACCACATGGTGAGGTACTTGGCATTATGAATCCTTGCTCTAATAACTCCTACAAATACTTCTTCAACCTTCCAAATCTAATATGGTATATCTATAGAGTCCTATATTTGGTACATGAGAATATGGTAGTAATTTTATGTCATGCTCCACTTTCCCCTTAGGTGGTATATGTTTTGGCTATTGGAACACTTCTCTATAGACTTGCAAATATATTTATTTGATGCTTATATTCTTTCATACATCCTTTCAAGGATGTCTTCACACCCATTGTTTTAATGCCATTTTAGTTTTTTCTCAAGAATATAAGTACATAATTCTTTCTTGAGATAATCATTGTCTTAACTAGGTGGGTAATCACCATAGAAATAATAGACTCCCCTTATGTGAATTAATGATACATTTACCATCCTTAACCAACTAGTATTGGTTTTCCTGTATCATGAATATGGAATCCATCATATACATGTAGGGACTACTAAAAACTCCACTACAAACATTAATAGGTAACACATTGACTTCTATTTCATCAATAAAAAACACACTTGTAGAAAATCGATCTTACACCGCATTATAACTTTTAACTCTACATCCTTATTCACCCATCCCAAAGGTATGGGTAAGGGTGATCATGCATCTCTAAGTGAAGTTTACTTACTGAGTCCTTAAATGCAAGGAGGTTGTCCTTGAACTAGAAATGAATACATCATACATCTTTTTCTTCTTGTATGAATCTTTATATGGAACAACTTCGTCATTTCCTTCTCATATTTGTCATGAAGGCTAATTAGATTCTCCTCCTTCTACACTATTATATAGACAATTTTATCATCCACATTTGAGATAAGTTTTTATCATCTCCTTCCTTACAACCATACCTAGAAGATTCTTTTTCTTGGAATCGTTGTTTTGGTTCTCAGGATTCAACTTTGGACACATCTTCCAACATTTTTCTTTTATGTGACCATAAATGTTACAATAGTCACATTGGTTACAGTTAGGATCCTTGAATACATGTGCAATGGAAACAATTTTAGTATTCCCACCTTCCCCTTCTTCTTCTCACTCTTATTGGAATATCCATGTTGATATGAATGATTCAAACCACTTAGCTACCCCTTTTTCTTGTCAAATTCAATGTACTAGGCCTACTAAAATGCCTCATATATGGTCTTTGGATTGAGTATAATAACTTTGTTTCTTATATCACTATGAAGGCCCCCCAAGTACTAGATGGACATGTCTTGTTTCTTGGGATTTATCCCCGTTTGAATGGGCTTCTCCTGAAACACTATAATGTACTCTTGTAAATCCTATAGTGTACTCTTGAATGGGATTCTTCTGAAACACTATAGTGTACTCTTGAATGAGATTTTATTCTTCGATTTTGATAGTAGTTCCACTAAATCCTCTAGTTCTATTCATACTTGATAGTGTAAAAATAGGACTTGAGGGGGTATTTCAATACCACCCACTTATTTGCTAACGACCCCCCTGTTGAATAGAGTTTTGGTCTATCTCATGGATACATATTGGTTAAGTGGTGCACTACCCTTTCCTACTGAAGGGTTAGAGGAGGATATTGTTCTTTGTTAGTTCTCTCTTGGAGAGAAGCATTGTTATTGGTTGGCTAATCTATATTGAGGAAGTTTGATGGGTTTTTTTCCCCTAGAGGTTTTCCCAGGATAATCTTTGTGTCTATCTTGTTTTTGTTATTGCGTCTCTTTCAATGATCTTATATATGCAGTTAATGTGATAAATGATTGTAATAGTAAAGAAGAACTGCATTTTTTATCTACATAAGTAAAATATCAACATGGTATCAAAGTAGGCCTAAAAGAGACCAGCTCACAGTTTATAAATAAGTGGCTAGACTCAACACACCCTCTCCAAAATTCAGTTTTCAGTGTTGCAGCTGCTACAAAATTAGGGTTTTTTCATAAAACCTAAGAGTGGCATTTTTGCCTTTGTTGGAGGACATTGGTGAAACTAAGATCACCTAGGAGTGTTATAGCAATATTTTCCTCACCCCATGAAACTTTCTCAGAAGGCCTTTTCCATTTACCTATGCAGACTTGAAGTCCCCTTTTGCACTTCCCAGAGCTAAAAAATCATATGTTTCCACAGATACGTGCCCTACAATTTAGAAAACATGTGTATACGCAGGTTGCACCACTACAACCCGCGTACATCAAGTTTGGTGCTCACAATTAAAAATTATGTCGGGTTTCCATGTCACGTCACGAGATCCATGATCCTTGATCTTCCATATACTAGAAACATTCTGACTCGACCCTTCAACTCCATTTGAAGGCTATAAAATGGGCCATATTTAAACCATGGAAGAGGAGAGAATTCAATTTTTGAGCGCAAGGATACTCTGGAGAAATTTTCACTTCACATTGAGTCTACATCCCTTTGTCCTTTAAAGTCCGAATACATTGTTTATCCCCCAAGATCTTCCCCCTTTGATGGAGAACCTCATTGTCTCTCTTATATGAGCTTGCCTTTGGTGGAGGATTGAAGTTGTGGAGGCCCAGCTGGAAGGGACTTAGTTTCTCGGTTCTGAGACATGCCAACACAAAAGTTTGTCACTTATACACTGTTGTTGATCATATTTTAATAGGAATACTCTTTTCTCGTCCAATTGATGTATTGAAAATATTTGAATTATTAATCCATGGGAATATTTGTTATGAATGTTAATGGATGATTCTATTATATATGCTAAATTTATATATTATCACCATATTCTTGCATATCTTGGTTGTTGAGGACAAGTTGCAAGTATAAATATTTGAGTTGAGTGCTCAACGGTGGTCTTCATCGAACGTCCAGATGAGGTAGGCTCTTTATCTTGTCTTGTTAGCATTTACATTTATATAACATTCTTGAGATTATAGTTGATTTCTACAGTCATTCCGTCTGTTGTGGTTTACCCCATGCCATAGAGTGATTTTCCTCGTAACATAATTGGCAACCATATTGGGGATTGAATCTTCTATTTTGGGGTTTGGAGTGTTTTTCTCCTTCAATTTCTCTCTGGTAGCCTTAGTTTTCTTGTCGCCTGATTGCTTGACAACCTGATTGCATCTTATTTAAAATTGCAGATTTGAATTGAAATTTGCATTTTGAAAAGCTTATCATGTTTTGAGAATTGAACATTAGGACTTAGCTTTATGTTCATATTCATTTATTTAATTTTCTGATTCATAACATCATCAGTTTCACAACCATATATTTTGAGTAAACAAAGCCATTAAAAGTGACGCTGATTAATTTAAAATTGATTAGAAACAATTTTATTTTTCAGAAGTACACAACCAAGCATATGATATAGGGACTTGGAATAGGATTTTGTGAGTAAAATTCTCCAAGGATAGTAAACTCAACATATGTGTCTGACCAGGGAGTGGTGAAATACATTGTGTAATTAGTGACGTCAGGAGTCTGCTCACACTGGAGTTAAGCTCACACCGGAGTTAAGCACGAGGCCGCGTGAAGTTGGTTGTAGAGATATCCCTCTAATACCTTCTTAGCGTCAGAGATAGTTATGGGGATATATTCATATTTGGGGGTCTTTCTAGTACCTTTACCTCCATGAAAGGTGATGCTTTCAATATTTCGAGCTTTGTTACCCTGCCCATACGATGGACCTGATTTATGGCTATTCGTCTGCGCATTGGTTATATCGTGGTGGATTTTGATGCATGACATAGGTAGCCACATAGGTTACTTGCAAGGGTTATTATACAGGTACCCTGAGTCAGATAAGGGTCAAGCAACACACAACCTTTATGGAGGATTACCTCTCCAGGGGGATCTGACCGACTATGCTGTCAAGGCCATGAGGGCCCTTATAATTGATTTTGATACCTTCGATCTTTTGAAGGGAGTCTCAGGCCCCTCTTGGGTGAGACATACCTACTCTAGTGAGGGAGGCCCCTTTTCATCCATTATCTCATGTTTGTGTGCATTTGGACGATTTGTTTATTTTGGCGTGCTCTTTGATTGTTAGTTGGCCTTAGGATTTGTTTTTATATCTCGAGTCTTGAGTCATCATGGAGCCATACAACCCTCCTCACAGGTCTCAATGTTTGTTGAAGTTACCACTGCATATTGAGTCTTTTCCTTCTAAAAGGCATAAAGTTATCAAACATGGTACACACACCTCCACTTACCAGACTTGTGATCATACAAGTATGAGTATTGAGTCGAGTCAGAAAGATACTAGGATTCCTTTGACTCCCATACCTAATGTAGTTAATGGAACTCCTTCGATGCCTTCAACCACTATGGTTGTAGTGTTGGAGGTTCCCATCATCACTCCTATCCGCCCTGTGGTTGCTACTCAAACCATAGTAACGAACCCTTTTGGGTCTCTTTTTGGTACGCCATGATACAATGAAACCCATTCCTTCGGTCTCTAATCATTTCTCTTTTGGTATGCCGAATATGACATCGCAACTTTCGTCTTCCATTCCAGCGAAAAATATAAATCCTAGTATTGGAATTAGGGGCATGGATCCTCTGCATATTCCACTTTCAGTTGGTGGGGCTCATATTCCCCAAATGACTCTTATGGTTAGAAGAAAACCTCCCTTTCCTCCTACGTCTAATCCTAGTCTTAATGCTCCTAGATGGAGTAATGAACTGGGGGGACAAGCTGATGCCTATGTTCCATGATTTACATCTTCATCCTCCACACCGATTCTGAGCAACATGTTTGGTATGAAAAATCCACCTCTATCCTCCGGATTTCCACCCGGGGGAGGTCGGCTTCATACTATGGGCACCCCCCATCCTGGAGCTCCTCTAGTTGGGGGAAATGCTTATAACCCTTATTATAACATTCCTATATCTATGGTGCCCACACAACCCCTTATGAATAATTTTGGAGGAGGCTATTATCATACTGGATAGGGCCATGGTGCATACCAAAACCCTAGTTGGGCTGCAATCCCTCAACATCAATATTTCATGGGAGCATGGGATCAGATGTCGCAACCCCGGCTCCGTTTTCTGGCCATGATTAATCTTCTAGACTTTTCAAGATTAATGAATGATCCGACGCATCATGATTCGTCAGGCCCCCTTGTCCCCACCATATTCCTTCGAATATTCTAAAATTCGAGGGAAAGACTAGTGAAGATCCTAGTGATCATGTCACTACTTTTCATCTTTGGTTCTCTTGCAATTCCATTAATGATGATTCTATTCATTTGAGATTGTTGGTAGTAGGCTGAAGGGGGAAAGAAAGCGTTCACAAAGAATAATGAAAGCTAGAAGAGCAATCGTGGGAAAAAAATCGTGCAGGAAGAATGCGACAATTGACAAGAAGCAAAACACACGTGAATGCAAGGAGGTGACAACTGGAAGAATGCATTGAACGAATGCGTAGAAGGAAGACCTAATGACAATAGAGTTTGGGTTTTTGTAATATTTTTTGTGTAAATGGCTAAAGAGCCTGATAGATATAAATATAGATACGCAGGTATCATAGAGGAGTTGGAGAATTTGGGAAAGTTTGGTTTGCTACCTAGGTGGAGTCCGACTATCTTTATGTAATGTGGTGATGAGAGAACTATTTTTTGTAAGCAATTGATCTGAGCGGAAGAAGAAAGGTACATATCGAGGATTAGATCGCAGGCTAAGGATCTTGGTGCAATCTAGTTTGCCTCACAAAGATCTTACCCATCTGAGGAGAGTTGTAAGCGCGAGGCACGAGAATTGCAGAACTACCATAATAAGAGAGCCAAGAGCCAAATCTTTGTGGACGTATCCCAGGAGGGGGTGAACCACAGTAATATCTGTGTAATGTGATGAATGCATGCATATAATTGTCTTACTTTTATTAGTTAAATGATGTATTCAATGAATGAATGAGTTGTTGTATTGTTTGGTTAATTGCTATGGGAATATAACGAAGAGGTACCACAAAGGTTAGAATATAAAAGAGAATAACAAGAATTCATAATGCAAATTAGAAGAATGCAGATCCTCTATCTCATGCTCAATCCTAGGCTGTAAACACCTGAGTCTTACAACCACCCATTTAAAGCTATCTCGGGTGAGACTGCGTAGTGCGCTCTGTGTACTGTTTTTCCTTTTGGTTTACCAGAAGGGTTGATAGTTTTAGGATTTTTTGGTACCCTTAAATATATGAACCCTGGGTCAAAAACATAGATAGTAGGAAAGAGTTGTTCAATAGTAAAAACCAACAAATGGTTCCATTGCTGTTGTAAAAGGAACAAGAGAGGATTGAGTACACGAGATAGAATACATGAGAAAAGAATGAGTGGAACAAGAAGACCGCTGAGCCACTAGAAGGGAATGTTGAGACTGTGGAACCCCACGAAAGAAGAAACCGAAGGCTGGTTGAGAACCAAAGAGCTAGAATTTTCCCAGAAGGATAATAGAAACCCTAGCCTCACACCTCACAAATATCTAGATAAATACGTGTTTACGGATTTACACGAAGTCTTTTTCTATGGTTTTCCTCACCTACTATAGGAGTGGATACTAAGGTTGAAAGATAACCACGTGACGAACCGGATCCGACAACTAGATTGGACCCCAGTACAGATTGAACAGTTACAATAGGTGAACAAAACATTCACCCGCGCAGTCGAATTTTGGCTTGATAATATTGTGGTAGGATTCATCATAGAGTTTGCAGTTGACACAATGAATTCATACAACTCGACAGAGAAGGAATTTCTACGCGGACCTCGCGGAAGGTACATTCGATCACTGTATACTTCTATTAAAATACTGCTATATAAAAAAGGTGTAATGACAATGGAAGCAGATAGCTAGACTTCCCTGCGTGCATGGGGGAAGGGGGGAAGCACTGACAGAGGAAGGATAAATGGCCGAAGGTGAGGATAAAGGCAAGAAGGAGGAGGAATTATTGGACCCGATCTTGATGGATGACGACTAGCTTAAGTGGATCTTAGCGTCACAAGGAATGACATGTAGCGGAGTACCCTACCAATATAAGGTGAATAATAAGAAAAGAGTCATAGCCATGAGGGAGGGCTTGGAAAGTGATGAAGAAGAGGTAGAGGATCTCCGGGTTGTGGAGCAGATTGAGGAAATCTTGCATGCCACCTATGAGAGGAAAACAAGAGGCCCAAGAATAGGAGGAGAAGATAGCCATCCTTTCCATATTAATGTTAGTGTGGAACCCATAAAACCATGTGTGATCAATACACCAAAGAGAACACCACCGTTTAGACAAACGAAGTTTGGAGGAAGTTTGATTGCGAGAAGTACATCTACCACAGGAGCAACAACTGGAGGAGCTAGTTCAGGAAGTACTAGTCAAGTATCTACACCACCTGGTGGAGGTAGAAATTCAGTATTTAGAATGGTAGGAAATGACCCCACGATCAGATTACCAGAATTTCGAGGAGAAGCAGCAGAAGACCCTGAGAAGCATTTGCTTATTTGTGCAAAGATTTGGGAGAAAAAACAAATCACTGATGAAGATACCAAACTTGCGCAGCTAGCGATCACGTTGAGAGACCATACACTATACTGGTACATGAGTCTAGACACAAACAGTGCCCCTGGGACGACGAGGACACTGTTAGACATTAAAAAGATACTGATTAATGAGTTCCATAAGCCGAGCTCAGAGGACTAGTACATGAACGAAATGATTGAGATCAGACAGAAACCAAGAGAGTCCATATGGGAGATCGAACAAAGATTCAAACGATTGAAGGGGAAGTTAAAATACCTTATGACCGAGATGCAACATCGACACCTGTTTGTCAATTCACTACTCCCACACCTAAAATATCCCTTACGAAAACATAAGTTTCAGATGTAGGTGGAGGCTCTACAGGCAACCTTGCAGCTGGAAGAGAACTAGTACCAGCAGATGAACTTAGCTATTGAAGAATTGGAGGATTTGAAGAACCTAACATTTCAGCTTAATCATAACAAGAACAAGGAAAAATGAGAAGTCGTTTGGTGTACCACATGCAAGATGGAAGGACACCATAAGAATGAATGTCCAACATCCGTGCAGTATATGGAAACAGGCATGAAAAACCCGCTACCACAGGGAGTACTATGGTGCGAAATATGAAAGAAACCGGGCCACGACCCTTATCACTGTACGATGATGTAGAAGTACCAGACAGTTCCAAATAATTCTTATTGCACCTTTTGTAAGTTAGTAGGCCACGACGAAAAATATTGCAGAACTATGGAGCTGATGCGGGAAAGAACATCAGACACATATAGAGTACAGGCCGAAATGATGATTGGGAAAGCAGTGCCATAGTTCAATCAAGCCCCAACTCCATACAACACTTCGCAACAACAGTACAACACTGCGCAACAACAATACAACACTGCACAAAACCCATACAATAATGCATAGCCACAGTACAACCTAGCACAAACCTAGTATAATACCATGCAGTATAATCAGGAACCACCATACAATGCACCGAAAGGGGACTGAGAAGGATATCGAGGAGGAGGACGAGCCATAGGAGGTTTTGGACGTGGCAGAGGACCAATCACATGTCACAATTGTCAGCAACCAGGACATTATGCATGGGAATTCCCACTACCGCCAACAACCTGTATGTATTATTGTGCATCGGATCACGAGACAAAGGAATTCCTGAAACTATTAGTAAATATCCAAGAAAAAAGGAACCAAAACAATAAGAATGTTCAATGGATTTCAGCCGAAGCAAGGGAGGATGGACGAAAAATCAACATAGTCACCCGTGGAGGAACAAAGATAGGAAACGACATAGTTCGAAAAGAACCTGCATAGAAACAATGGGTAAAGAAGAACACGAAACCAAGGAAGCAGTTCAACGCACCCAAAGAAAAGGAGACTTTTAAGGAAGCCAGACAAGAATTTTAGAAGAATGACACAATGTCGACTTCCACTATGCAACCAACCCATGAAGCCCTAGAATATGAGATGCCACCATCATTGGATCATACGAAAGGAATGCCACCCAAGGGACAAGTAATTACTATCAAAGAATTTTTTCAATCATGCATCAAAATATTAAGTGATCCCTCATCTGTAAAAATATAGCAAAACATCCTAGAGAAATATTGCAATGAGACAGAACAAAATCTAGAACAAAAAATTGTCAATCATATACACACCAGAAGAAGAACAAGTAGGGAATTTAGATTGAATGCCAACATTGAGGATTTCAATATGGGAGATATCATATTGGACCTAGGATCCAAAGTGAATGTGCTACCCAAGAAAACCTGGCAATGAATGGGACATCCAACCTTGGGATATTCAAATGTCCAATTAAAACTAGCAAACCAACATAGGGTCCTACCAATCGGGAGACTGAAAGGTGTAAAAATAGATCTTGATGGTGTGCGCACTAAAGAAGATTTTGAAGTCATCGAAATAGTAGATGGCACAACACCATACCTGACACTACTCGATCTAGACTGGGCGTTCGACAACTAGACCATAATTAATTTGAAGACCAAGAAAATGACATTTGAATCTGGATATTACAGGGTCATAGCGCCACTAGATCCATCATAAGGGGAGAGGTTCATAGAACCCACTTTCCTAGACTTAGAGGAAATCGACCAGTTGTATAGAACAACTACACGTGAGGAGGATTATGTAAACCCAACTACAGACAGGGTACTCATTTGGTGTAGTATTACTTCATGTGAAACAGATTCAGACACTGGGCTAGAAAACTGGAAGTAGAGACTACATGAAGTATCCACAAGAAGATGTGCAAGAATAGACCATGTAGTACGATGGATCGACGTAGAAATCAATGAACCAACCAATTTCCACGGACTAAATGACTTGGAAACATTATTGACACTATATGAAGACGAAGTACTAGACAACCAGAGGATATCAACACTAGATTTAACACTCAAGGCCACACCCGCGAGATGGTGGGGCGCACACAAGGAGACTATCACAAACTAGTACCAATGTAAGAGGTTACTGTGCATAAGGTTTGGCACAAAACAAAAAAACAAAAAACAATGAAGATATGAAGGACTAGGGACACCAACGAAACGCTTGGAGGAGTGCGAAAAACTGTGGAAATTGACACCACCAGAGGAATGGCCTCACCACTTTATTCACACTTTGGAAGACATACCAGCGAACTGGTATACATATTAGGATCTGCGCAAAGGAATGATAACATGGGTGACACTGCAACAAAACTTTACCGTCACTTTCTCATTCGAGCATGAGAACCCCAACATAGATGCAACCTTGAAACATATCAGAGGAGTCATATTCATTGAAGAATCAAAAGTATAACTTATTACCAAAGATCAACAACGAAATAAACATATAGTTAAGGAACTACTATCATTTTACCAGGTACATGAGGAAATACCAGACGAAGAGGACACACACGACATTCAAATTATAGAAGTAGAAGGAAAGAAAGTTGTGACGGGACCACCAATTGAATATGAAGTTATTTCCGCGTCAATCAAGGTAAAGAAATTTAACATCGGAACAATGGAACATCCCAAAATGGCCATCATTGGAGACTATTGGGATGAACCAACAATAGAAAGCATTACAAAATTGTTGCATGAATACAAATTATTTCCTACAACATTTACATATATGAAGGGGATAACAGGAGAATTGTGAGAGATGAAAATACCTCTCAGACCCGAAGCAAGACCGATCAGACAATGACCATATAGACTGAACCCCATATATAAACATAAATTTAAAGAGGAGATCGACCAGATGCTCGAAGCCGACATAATTGAACCAATCGAGGAATCAAAATAGATAAGCCCGATGGTCGTACAGGACAAGAAACAAGGAAGAGGGATTAGGATATGTGTCGACTTGAGGAAATTGAACGATGCATGCCTACATGACCCATTCCCTACACTGTTCATGGATGAAGTGTTAGAGAATGTGGGGGGACATGAAGCTTACTCATTTACTGAAGGATTCTCAGGCTACCACTAGATTAAGATAGCATAGGAGGATAGATACAAGACCACGTTCGTGACAAAATGGGGCTCTTACCAATATACAGTCATGCCCTTTGGACTGAAGAATGCACCAAAAATCTTCTCCAGAGTGGTTATTGCAGCATTTAAAGAATTCATTCATCAGTTTCTCGAAGTATACATGGACGACTGGACAATCTATAGTTTGTTGAAAAACCATGTGGAAGTTTTACGCTTGATGCTAGAACGATGCAGACAGTGTCATATATCACTAAACATAAAGAAATGTATATTTGGAACACAGTTTGGGATACTATTGTGCCATATAGTATGCAAACAAGGGCTATTGGTCGATCCGGCAAAGATCACAGTCATTGTTAATTTACGAGTGCCAAAAACAGTTCGTCAGCTACGAGCGACGTTAGGACACACATGATACTATCTAAAATTCATCAAAGGATATGCACAGATCACAACACCAATGGATAAGCTATTAAGGAAGGATACAAAGTACCAATGGAACAATGAGTGCCAACACGGTATGGATACCCTGAAGGAAAATATGGTCACTGCACCGATATTAGTATTTACATACTGGGGAAAGACATTCCATGTGCATGTAGATGCACCCACGATAGCGCTTGGAGCTATCTTAATGCAACTAGTAGTAGGAGATTTGGATCACCCGATAACATTTGCAAGCAAAAAACTATTTGATTCATAACATAACTATAACACAATGGAAAGAGAAGGCGTAGCTATGGTTTACGCACTTTAGAAGTTCAGACACTACCTATTGGGAAAACATTTTAATATGTTTAGAGATCACTCATCCCTAAAATACCTAGTCAACAAGCTAGTGTTGGGGGGGGGGGGAATCTGTCGATGGTTACTGTTATTTTATGAATTTGACTTCGAAGTAATCGTCAAACCAATAAAACTAAATGTAGGACATGACCACCTATCACAGGTCACAAATGGAGAAGAACCCACCATCTTAGAAGACAACTTTTCATATGCACAGTTATTATGAGTATAGATTGCTAATGACCACTTTGCAGAGATCATCCAGTACTTGAACACAGGTACCTCGCCACAATATTATACCACCGCAAAGAATAAGAACCTGGTAGTTTGCGCAACTGACTATCAATTGATCATTGGACATCTATATAAAATGGGCACAAATATCATTTTACGAAGGTACATGTTAGAGCATGAACGACCAAAAATTTTAGCAGAAGCCCACGAGGGATTGGTAGGAGGACACTATACAGGAAAAGATACCGCGCAGAAGGTACTCTGCGCAGGATTATGGTGGCCAATGATTCATAGAGACTCGAAAGAATACTATCAGGGATGCGATGTCTATCAAACGGTAGGCAAACCCAACATAAGGGATGAGATGCCATTATGACCGCAAGTGACATTATAGGAATTTGATAAATGGGAATAGACTTTGTGGGACCATTTAACCCACCATCCAAAATAACAGGGGAAATATACATCATCAACGTGATGGAATACCTAACGAGATGGGCAAAAGCCACACCAGTAAAAGACTGTAGTGCAGAGACCACTATAAACTTCTTATTTGAACCAGTAATCACTAGGTTTGGGTGCCCAAGAGTTTTTATAAGTGAACAAGGCACACATTTCATAAATAGCACCATCCATGTGATGCTCGAAGAATTTGAATTTCACCACCAGAGAAGAACACCATATCACCCACAGGCGAACGACACAGTAGAAGCCTTCAACAAAATTCTAGAGAATGCACTGACAAAGATCTGTAACGTCAACAGAGATGACCCTGGACCTCAATTTTCCAGAAATATTATGGGTGTACAGGATGACATGTAAGAAGTTGACAGGGCACACACCATTCAAACTCGTCTATGGCCAAGAAGCAATAGTGCCATTAGAATTTTTAGTACCCAGATTACACGTAGCCACTATCACACAAATGACAGAACGCGATGCAATACAGGAAATACTGAACCATCTGTTAGAAATGGAGGAAGATCAAATCCTGGCAGGATTCCATCAACAAGTGTAGAAGGCCAGAGACAAAGCATGGCACAATCGACACATTAAGAAGAATACTTTTACGGAAGGAGATCTAGTATTTCTCTATGACAGCAAGTCGTTTAAGCACCCAGTAAAGTAGATAATGAATTGGTTAGGACCATACGAGGTCAAATCTGTAACAAATGAAGGAGATGTATAATTAAGAGATTTAGCAGGCACAGACCTCCGAGGAATGATCGACAGGAGCCGACTGAAGCTGTACAAGGACAGTCGCTCACCCACTACATAGTAAAAAATAAATAAAAAAAAAATCCATGAAAAACCCACAAGTTGCTCGAAACACGCATGCATTAAAGGAAAGAGAAACATTTACATGCCTAAGACAAACGAGTAGGAAACAAAAAGTTGGAAAAAGAAAGATGATAGGACAACATAAAGCAGAATTAAGGCACGACAAGGACTGATGGAACACCACATTAAACACGCCAACTGGAAATGACAAGAGAGGCATAATGGAAAGTACTAAACTAACGCAAATGCATATCACATCATGGAGGAAGCGTCCGCGATAAGCTTCATGACAAGACCATACAACATGCAAGCACAAAAACAATTGGTCTATTCTTGAAAGAAGAATAGAGACAGATCAACAATAGCTCGACTGAACAGAGCGAGACCACGAACCTATAGAGTTAGCAGACGTTCAACACTCACCACTATGGCACCACCGAAGTTCGCTGAACTAGGCCAGAATGCCAGGCCGACCAGATTTGAAACTAGGTCACAAGGACTGCTAGAAGAAAATGAGCAACAACAACTAGAGATCATCGATATCGATGCTATCCCATCCCCAAAAATACCACCGGTGAACTCTACAGAGATACTAGAAGAGATTTAGCAGCCAAAACTAGAGGAACTAAAAGAGGACACGCAAGAAGAGCCGCATAAACCTCAGAATGAAGAAGCAAAACCCCAATATGAAGTGCAACCAGAAAGCACTGAATTAGTCACAGAAGTCAACAATACGACATAGAATCAAGGATCAGAAGGGAAACCAGACGAGTCGCAGGTACCTAGCCTCGGTCAACCAACATAAGAGACCATAGGAACTACCTTGCCTTGGCCAGAATGGATTACAGGGAAGCAACCAAGAATTGTTGGAACTTAGTACCAACCACCACATCAGGAAGACATAATTCTGATACCGAGATCACCTCACAAGAAACCGACAGCATAAATTGTGCTACCACACATACCAATGGGAGTACAGGTAGAGCCACAGCTACTGGGTCACGTTGAGAATCTCAAGTATTTTGACCATTCATATGAAACTAAATACCCAGAACTTGCACTCAGATTTTTTATGTAGAACATAGTGGTCAACCAACTTGGGAAATGATCATCCAACCGCATCAGTGGGCAGTTGGACTGGACTGAACAAGAATTTTAGGACTGCTGAAACTTCCACACTTTGGCAAGGGCCAGTACATGACAACATGCATAAAGCATATGTTAGAAGTTATGCATGGAGGGGATATATGGTTGGATAGACCTGTCCCCATAACAATTGACCTTATTCCGTAGATAACAGGTCTACCCAGTTGGGGTATGGATCCCGCGCTGATTCTGGATGACAAATCCCAGGAGAAAGCATTAGCAGAAGAGATGAAGAATAAATACGACACCACGAGAGGGACAAGAGGCATTATAATCAAATGGATTAACAACATAGCAACAAAATTGGTCACAAAGATCTTAGCTTGTAAGTTGCTAAGGAAATGCCACAAAGACGAAGTACCAGCAGGAGTCATCGCAGTTGCAACTCAGTGCACAGAAGGCACCTTCGTGAGATAGGAGCCTTATCTGTTAAAATTGTTCCAAGTGGACTGTAGGGATGAGTAGGAACTTGGCACAAAAGTCCATTACTCATGGCTGCTCACCCTCATAGACTTCATGGGATGGAGGGAACTAGAATATGTAGCTTTTGCTACTAGATCACAGCCAGAGTGTGCAAGATATCTAGTACTGAGATATGGGCCACAGGCTAGACAAAAGAGGGACAATGGAATCATCTTCAAATCATACCTACGAGATATGAAAAAAACTATTAACTGGTCATGGAGAATAACACCATAAGCTATCGTGCGATACGGGGACATTGCTAACTTTTGGGCTACACGTCAAGCCATGTGGATACAACCAAGGCAGGATCCTGATAAATAGTGGCTACCGATGTGTTACTGTATCACAGAAGGTGATACATACATGGTCATCAACAAATGGGCTGATGAATGGAGGATCCCATACATTCCTCGGGAAGTATCGGAAGGACCCGCAGAAGGAGAAGCAGTGCAAGTGGAAACACAGCCTCTGCAAAAACCAGTGCCTAAGAAACCAAGGATGGGCCAAAACAAACCAACTCAGTAAAATGAAGGGTCGAAGCAGACGTGAACCCATAAGGGGAAAAAAGAGACCAGCGAACAACCAAAACAAGCTAAGGGAGTGCAGGACACAGCCCCAAACCCCATCACACAAGAGCCAGGGGGAACTAAGAGACCGACTATGCAGGCCACAAGTGCATGAAAAAATCAAAGGTGCAATGAGAGTCACTGGACTATATGATCACAGAGGATGATGGAGAAATGATCGCTAGAATGGTCCAGGATTGTCTAGCAGAAGACTTTGACCACGCAACACATCACAGGGATAATCTGTAAGGACAACTGGTAGAAATAGGATAACTCCTCAGGACACTCGGAGAGGCCTAGAGAGAAAGTAGTAGTAGAGGCATAGAGCCATTGAAAACACAAACCAACAAAAGAGTGAAGTTAGAAGAACGAGACCCAGCCCTCCCAATGCCACACGCAAACACAACGGTCCACATAAGACTGAGCATGCTACAAATCGATGAAATAGTGGGACAGACACCACTGAAGGATTTGGACCACATCCAATTGGTCCTGACATAGATTCCATCAAGGGAACTGCACCAATTGCAGGTTAGCGTCGACCACGAGATGCAGTCTCAAACACACAAAAATTTGGTTGAGCTACAAAAAGCAACAAAGCAGCGAGAAGCGCTAGAAAAAGACTACGAGCAGGACAAATCCGAAACTCAGAAGGAGACAAAACACAGGAACGAATTGGAACGCAGAGTGGGAGAAATTTTTGGGAAACTTCCAAACATTGCGCAGGGAAATGAACTCCTAGACATAGAAAAGATCGACCAGATTGTGCAGGAAATTGCTCGATACCATAAGGAGATCAAGGATCTCCGAGAACAACTCACACCAACAAATCCACCAACAATAAAGGAGTAGAGGAGGTAGGCAACAACAATGAAAATTCAGGAGATTGAGAAGCAGGTTAGCACGACAATTGACTTGCTCGACAAAGCAACACAACTTTGGACAAGACTGGAGGAGGATCCACAAGTTAAACACTGGGACAAGGAAGAGGAAATGATCAATGCAGCGATCCAAGAAATCAAATGGAGGCAAAATACTATACCAATCCCATAACGCGTAAAGGGGACGCAATATTTGAACAAGATGTAGGCAGAACTCATCATTGCATAGACAAAGAAACAGGAGCGGCAGGCTCAAATAGAACTTCTACAAGAATGGGTAGTAGAATTATTCGTACAGGCAGAAGCAAATAGAACACATATGGTACAGTCACAGGAAGAATGCACAAGACTACTGAGTGACAAAGTGGTCATTCAGGTAGTAGAAATCATTAAGGAGAAGACCGTGTAGGCACTGACAACAACAACAGAGCTAAGGGAAAAATTCCAGGCGATTACTACAGAGATCGAGGCAACTCAGAAACATTAGGTGACTCAGGATGAGTCACATGTCAGTGTTGGGGGCCTGGTGGCAGTAGGCCGAAAGGGGAAAGAAAGCGTGCACAAAGAAGAATGATAGCTAGAAGAGAAATCGTGGGAAATAAATCATGCAGGAGGAAAGCAACCACTGGAAAGAAGCACAACACATGCGCATGCAAGAGGGAGGCGACAATTGGAAGAAAGCAGGGAGGGCATGCGGAGAAAGAAGACCTAATGACAATAGAGTTAGGGTTTTTGTAATATTTTTTGTGTAAATTGCTAAAGATCCCGATAGATATAAATATAGATATGCAGGTATCATAGAAGAGTTGGAGAATTTGGGAAAGTTCGGTTCGCTACCTAGGTGGAGTCCGACTATCTTTATGTAATGTGGTGATGAGAGAACTATTTTTTGTAAGAAATTGATCTGAGCATAATAATAAAGGTAGATCTCGAGGATTAGATCATAGGTTGAGGAGGCTGGTGAGATCTAGTTTGCCTCACAAAGATCTTACCCATCTGAGGAGAGTTGTAAGCGTGAGGTGTGAGAATTGCAGAACTACCATAATAAGAGAGCCAAGAGCCAAATCTTTGTGGACGTAGCCCATGAGGGTGTGAACCATGGTAATATCTATGTAATGTGATGAATGCATGCATATACTTGTCTTAATTTTATTAGTTAAATGCTGTATGCAATGAATGAATGAGTTGTTGTATTGTTTGGTTAATTGCTATGGGAATATAACGAAGAGATACCACGAAGGTTAGAATATAAAAGAGAATAACAGGAATTCGTAATACAAATAAGACTTAATGGCTCATAATGCAGATCCTCTATCTCATGCTCAATCCTAGGCTGTAAACACCTGAGTCTTACAACCACCCATTTAAAGCTATCTCGGGCGAGACTACGTAGTGTGCTCTATGTACTGTGTTGCCTTCTAGTTTACTAGAAGGGTTGATATTTTAAGGCTTTGTTGGTACCCTTAAAGATATGAACCCTAGGTCAACAACGTAGATAGTAAGAAAGAGATGTTGAATAGTAAAAACCAACATAGATTGTTTCAATGCACCCTCACGAGGGTTGCAGCTAAATGGTACATTTAACTACCAGGGGAAACATACGAGAATTTTAATCAGATGGTTTTAGTCTTTCTCAACCACTTCCAGTTGTTGGTTCATTACGATGTTGGCATAGAAATTCTTTCGGCCCTCCGCTAGGAAAAATCCACCCATATCTTGGATCACATCCAAGAGTGGCGTAGACAAAATAGGTTGATCAAAGCCTACATTCCTCCATAGTTTATATTGGAATGTTTTCTTAAGTCTTTATTGCCTTATATATTCAAAGGATTTTTCTACACCCGTGATAAAATTTGAAGAGGAACATATTTTCAAAGCCCGACAATTGGACCTCATATATGTTCAATCTAGGATGTTATACAGAATTATTCCTGACGCACCGAGGAAACATTAAGACCCTAGACAAAGGCTTGGGCCTCATGCTAATGCCATTATAGGCTCCGCAAATATTAATTTTGTAGACTTGGTGACACACTAGTTGAAGGAGTTGTCTCTAAGCCATTCTGCAGCAGGACAAGCTTCGTCTGTGTCCTCCATTCCCACCCAGTCAGTGGATGTGCATTCTATACAGTCGTCATCTAACTCAAATGGTAACCAACAACCAGGAGGGAATATAAAGAAAGGACGTGGTAATAATCGTAAGGGTGGGAGGAATAATAATAATAATAAACCCAAGGGCAACATTAAAAATAATAGATCGAATAACAATGTTGGTGAGGGAAAGAAATAAAAGTGAAAGGTGAAGTTTCCTTGTAAACTTTGTACTGATGATCACCTTACCCACTTATGCCCCAAAATTGAGGAATCTGCGAGGATCTTATCTCAAATGCATGTTGTGCTGACTAATCCATTTCCACACAATGAAAACATGGCCTCAAGCTCCTCTAATGCCAGAAATGCGATGGGTGGGAATCAAAACCCCCGGACACATGAAGGTGATCGTCTATGTGTAAATATGTTCAAGTCTCATATTAATGTAGCCACTCAATCTCGTGATTATGGATCTTCACAGACTATTCCAGTTTTAGAGTCACCCCCTCCTCTAGAAACACCTTTGCATATCTAAAACTAGAGCCTCTACCTCATATTATGAAAGTAGTACTAAAATGTTCTACTCACAACCCTAATGATAAAGTTTCCCAGAGATATTCAATTGTCGAAAATCTGGGTCGAACCCCTTGTGCGATGTCATCTTTGGAGGTGCTCCTGACATTTCCTTCATAAAGGAATTCCTTTTTATCTGTGCTAGGATCTCTAGAACCGTGTGGCTCTAAGGTTATCAAGTTTGACGTCACGGATGTGAAGTTTTGCTTTACTTACCACGTGGCCTTTCAAATCCATGTGGATTACTTGAAGTATACCATCAAATGTACTATTATTGATCAAGGCACTGCAATGTGCATGATGTCCCTACCCTGTGGGAAAGACATTGGCTCTCCAACCCTCTCTCAATATTCGACTATGTTGACCACATTTGATGTTCGTTCTTTCCATCCTCATGGAGTTCTTCCCACCTTTCCAGTCTATTTAGGTGGAAATATGGTGGAGGTGGATGTCAAGGTGGTTGATGCGCCCCTTGACTATAACTTATTACTAGGGAGTAATTGGAATTATGCTATGACTTCATTTGTATCGTCTATTTTCCATACTTTATGTTTTCCTCATGAAGGGAAAATTGTTATGATTGATCAATTATACTTTGCACATCCTAGCCCCACTGCATCCGTTGGACCTTTAATCCCCATGATTGACAATTCTCATCCAACAATTGAGGATATTGGTATGGGAATGTATTCCTCCCCCATGGGTACCTTTGATTTCATGGCACTAGTTCATCACATTTATGCCATGATCAGTAGGTCTGCTTCGTCAATGATGTTCGTTCCTTTTCACACTTTGTATTTAAACGATCCTTGTACCCTACCTTCCTCGACCATATCTTGTTAAGGTCAGTCACATATTGGAATGGAAATTCCACTGTTAGTGACAAAGATAACGTATCGGGTTGTTCTTGACTCTACTACTGACCTAAATCTTGTCTCCTCATAGACAGACAAGGAGGATCCTATTCTCAAGCCCATATGGGCCACCTCATCAAATTTCTCACATGATTTCCTCGATGATAATTTACCTTTGGATGAAGCCATCTTAGAGGTCATGAATGATCCAGATAGGCCATGGGATGATATGCATCATCGCCCTTACTGTCTCCCAGAGATTGTTAGGATCGAACAGAATGATTTTAGATCTACCTTGAGTGAGATGGTCAGTCATGTCGTGGTTCCACTAGATATGCATGACATTTATGCCTAAGGAAACATGGTGAGTATTTCTCCTACCGTCACGATCGGCATATCTCAAAACTTGGTTAAGACTTCCACCGATTTTTCTCCTTTTCAATTAGTACACATTGTGGAGTTGATCCTTCCTATTGAATGAAAAACACCTTCCCTTAGAATGGAAGTTGAGATCCTACCCCACACTTCCGATCTCAAATAATGCCTCGTACACCTAAAGAGCCTAGATGAGCAATGTCGATATGTCTCTACGGCTATCGAAGTGAATAAATGACATGTTAAGGTCCAGTATGATAGGTCTGTATGTCCTTGAAAATATGCTGAGCATGACTTGGTCCTTTTATATGGACCAAGCCAAAGAACCACTGGGGGAAGGCAATTTCAACCCCATGTGGCACTGTCCTTATATCGTGCGACGTGTTTTAGAAAAAGGAGCCTACAAATTAGAGGATTATGAAGGGAATATGCTGGTTGAGCCCATAAATGGGCTCGACTTAAAAATATATTATGCTTGAGCCCCCAAGATTGGGAGTGACTCTTTGTATGCTAGTGTATATTATTGTATATATATCGTTTCCTTTGTTTCATTGACTTTCTTATCGAGTTTTCTCTTGGTTGGCAGATGTCAATGAATTCTTCAGTTTTCTTAGGATTCATAGGTGGTGCCAGTCATCATACACTGAACTTGGCTTCCACCACTTGGGTCATTTACTCACCCAAGGGTCAACTAGTGTCTTCAGGTGGCATTTGTCTAAGGCCATCAACAAATAATATGTCTTGGTATAACACCAATATATAGATTTTACGTGACGCCATTTCACATAGTGTTCGTTATTTAGAAGTTCCCCTAGTCTCCCAATTAGTAGTATGTTAGTTGAATGACAATTACTGTGTGAGAGACCTTACTCTACTCCGATGATTCCTACGGGCACAAATTTTTGAATGAAACTTTGATTTTATTACTTATAATCACATACCTAGAAGTTCTAATTACGTATCTGATGCATATGATAATTATGTCCTAGATTGACATTTTTCACATAACTAAAGTAAAGAAAACACATCCATCAATGTACACATTGTAACATATATATGTAAAGCCGAAGACCAATGTTTTTATATTTCATCTCTCCAAAAAATATGATGTCATAGTACAAAATGGGGCTCACGCCCTCAAAGTATATATATGGCCAATAGATATAATGACCATGGAATCTATGCTTGTGGCACCGTATGCGTATCATGATAGCATACTATGGCATTTGAGAGACGTCAAAAGAGTTGTACCCATGCATGGGGCACACCCACCACCTATCGTTGCATCGCCTCTGGAATATCCTCCACCTAAACCATAGGAATCTTGTGCGTCAAATGAGATAGGTTCCCTTGGACATTTTGTATCACTCTCTCCACATATCCTCTTGCTGGCTCATCTCCTTGGTTCCTCCACTGATGTCATGGGAATCCATCTGGACGTCATGGACCCACATCTACGTAACAAAGTAATCGTCAATACTTAATACCATCCAAAAATATTTGTGTTTTTTATTTTTTTTGAAAAACACAAAAAAATGAAATATATAAAATATTTTCATACCTATATCACTGTAGGTGTAGTTTGGTGGAAATGACATATTTGGATGTCCTTTGTAGTCGATCCCAGGATAAAGGTATTCATCTATGGCTATTACCTGTCGATGCCACCAGAATAAGAACTCATCGTTGTAGGGGGTTGGTACCCTACCACCTTCTAACCGCCTCATCACCTCGGTCCACCGTGACATGGCTGGATCACGCAATCCATGTGGAATGATCTCCACTCTAGGGTTCAAACCTAGAACCCGCTCAAAGAAAAAACTACATAAGATATATGCAAACCCAAAGTTCCTTTTCCTCCCTTGTTTTCAATCTGTCAGCTGGATCTTCATGTTAGCTAGTAGTGAGGTACACCAGTCACAAACTATGGGTCACAAGCACTCCACTGTGTAAAACATGAGTGGCCTTGATTCCTGGTGCAACGAGGCCAACCCCGTGACCCATGTAAGTAAAAGGAAGACGATCTTCAAGCTCATGTTCTCGATCGCCCTAATGGGGTGTTGACTCCCTACTTTCTCTGTGCCTAAAACATAGTGGGTGACAATGTAGTCCTCTATGTTCATATCACCCCTAGATCCTCGGGCTTTGATATTCATGACCTCGCCCCGAAGATACAATCCTGTGATGAAATAAATGTCCTATACTTCAATTATCAATGGTTTCCCATCGAGATTGAAGGCCTCCGTATCCAGATCCCATAAGTTTACTAGAATTTGAAGCAATCTCACTTGATCCCTCATTCCTTTGAGATCCCAAAAATTGTAAAGTCTACATATTTTTAGGGCAAGTTGGGCCCTTGCATCTATTTCTATAGCTGCATCCACTTCCTCATTCTCTCTCTTTCTCCATTCAAGTACCATCTTGCAAAAGGAAAACCCTTTTTTGAGTCAAACTCTTTAAAAAACTTGTTTGTGGACTTGTAATTGAGATGTAATGTTAACTGTCATGTGTAGGGATACATATAAGTGGGCATACTTTGCCTTTCTCACATACATGTCTCCATATTCGTGACCCGATGAACTACAACCTACATACACCCTAATTCATAATTTGTTCCCATTAAAACTAAAAAAATAGGGTGTAATTTGAGATTGTAAACCACTAGAAATGAAGAGGAGAGCAAGAATACTTACTTGGTCCGAACGATTGTCAATTCCATCACTCGTAGCTCCCACAATCGACACTTGAAGATCTTGGGAAAATTGGTCCAAAATGCACTATGTGGCTAAAGAATTCAACTGGTATGGTAAAATTGGTTATTTTTACTATTAATAGAAATTTTTTACCCACTTTACATAGTTTTAGCTAATTTTTCGACCTAATGGAATAATAATACAATGGAAGGAGTTGGTTTTGGTGGTTTTGTCTAGGGATTTTTGCGGTTTCTAGCGTCATATTGCCCATTCATGACTTCGAAAGGTACTTTCTTTGACCATCATATAGGATAGGTTTCCACTCCATCTTGCATATTTTCATTATCCTATGACTGTAATCTTTATGCCTTAGGTATGAACCCATTTATTAGCAACATGGAAACTTCCTACTACTATTATAAGTGTCGTTATTGAATGGTAGAGGCTTACCAAACATGGGTGCCCCAGTTAGAACCTTTGTGCCATTTGGTTCCCATGCAAAGATTTTTTCCATAGGATCGAGAGTCCCTTATAGTTCCAATATGAATTTGTGTTCGAATCTCGTATTCTTACTCATAAGCATTAAACCTATACCTATGGGATTTCCATCGAGTCTTAGTTAATCTCTTTACTGACTCTATAAAAAAAGAGAAAAGATTTCTGAGTGAACATGTCTCTTTCACACTCGTTAAATGGATTTGAAAGGACGTCTATTTGGTATAAGTTTAACCCTCTTTCAGACCAAGTAGACTAATTTTGAAAAAGGAATAATCTAGTCAGTAGTGGCTAGAGGAGTTCTCCTGGGTATTGTTTTATATTGTTTTGGGCCTAGGGGACTAAATTTACGAAAAAGGAAATTCTTTGGAGTTAAGTTGTAATTGCATTCCATCCTCCTACTTTCAGTATTGATCCTATTGATGGTTCCCACTTTCTCATTACAAGCCTATTTTCTCAAAAATTTGCATCACTAACCAAGCAGAGCCTTATTTATATCCTTCGCAACTTGGCATCTTGTACCGCAAGAGGAAACATTCCCCCAAGTGTCCATGTCCTGCATACACTTCCTTGCATTGAGAATAGGTATGTTCCACTGTTGGAACTAGTTTCTTACTCATTACACTCATTTCCTCCATTGTATCATAACATTCATTTGCTTATGAAAAAAAAAAAAAGACAGGAGAGAAAAGAATATTATATCATATTGGCAACAATCATGTCGCCTTTGAACATAACACAAACTTTTGAGTCCACTTGTCATCCAAAGTTTTGGTTTAGCATGACCTTAGGAAGTTGAGCTCGTTACTTAGAGTTTACTCCTCTGACTAGTTAACCTTCTAGTCGCTATGGAGAGTTTGATTGGTGCCTCCTACATCACAAAGTTTCATTATCAAGTCTATGTTGCCAGAGTCCTTCATATGTCTCATGCTCTTGTTCAAAGGATGTCTATAAGCCTATGTCGTCCATTTATCAGAACTCTTGACTTTGCATGTCGGTCATACTCTCAGTGTGTCTCAAAGTTACATGAAGTTGTAGTCCTACCATGCATCTTGGTCCTACTTTCATTATGGGTAGGTAACCTTGAACGAAACAATCAACATATCCTCATTGGTCGCTGACTAGGGGGTTTCCCTTGTGTTAATTAACAAAAAATCTATTCACACATTGGGATTTGTGTAGTGTGTTGTATTCCATTATCCTTATTGGTGGTTTCCTCAAATTTGTCGACAATTTTACTTATTGGTTGCTATTCAGAGGGTCTTTTCCGTGCACTTATTTCATCTAGTGCATCCGAAAGACGCACAAGGTCATTGGTTCATGAACATATTCCTCATCCAAGTTCCTCCAAATCATGAAGCTATTGCTTTGTACCTCGTTCATCTATTTTGGAAACGAGATATAGAGTTCGATGAGTACCTAGAGGTTTGCATTCATCAGTGGAAGGTTCTCCTACCATCGACAGTTGGGAATACATCAATGTCTCGTGATCGATGGATTCTTCAAGTGTTCAACCTCAACACCTTTATTCACACTAGTAAGAATGTACTCGGTGCCTTGATACCTACTTTCATTATCGATAACCTACTTTCATTATTGATAGGATGTCTCACGTTTGTTAACAGTATAACTTAATGATCGGTAATCAAATGAAGTCTCATTGTGTTTGACCTCAACTCCTTTATTCAGAGGATGTATACTTGAACATTTGGAAGATCGTGTAGAAAACTTGAATACATCAATTTATAGTCGCAACTTTCCTGTGTTTTTTCTATCATTCATTGGACCATTACCTATATGACTCCAATGATCATGCGATATCAGATTGTACTCCTTTGTATACATATATCTTCATATTGATTTTGAGACTGGTTTTCACTGGGATTTGTTCATGACTATGATATCCTATGGAATGTATCTACTTTTTATTGCCTATTCATGGCCATGAACAACTTTTTGGTATATTTCCACATGGATCTGCAGTGTAATTCAAATTGGAATCCATGTGTACAAAGTCATTATGGATTGTAATATTCTCATGAATTTTGGGCCCTTGATTTTTGGGAAGAAACTGCGCAAGTTTTAACTAAGCATGAGTTGCGTAAACTTCATCATATGATGGGAGAAAGAGCAACAAAAAATAGTTGCGAAAGTCAATGCAATGCCAACTAAGCAACAAACGGTTGCAACAGAACAAGAAATCTGGTAAGTTGAGAAGGAAGACACAAACCAACTATACATAGGGCTGAATATAATTGTAAAAGGGTTGGTGTTGTTGTGGTTGTTCGTTCAGTTTGTTGGTTGGATTAGATTTTGGTTGAGTCATGTCTATCAGAGTCACCCAAGGGTTTGGGATTAGTTGTTGAAACTTGCTGTAAGTGACAAGCCAGAGTCTGTACTGAACCTTTCTATGTAACTCTGAGTTTGTAATGAATGAAAGACCCTGGAGCTAATATGAAGGAGAACTAAATTTTCAAAATATGATTTGCCTTTGTATGTTTACTTATGAATTACATTGTTCCTTTATGGTTTATGAGTTCTGTTTGATGGTTCTATGTTTAATCGTTGTTCATAATGTAACTAGGTTCAATTCTTGTGGTTAGATGTTTCATATCTAATGTTGTCTCTTGTACAAGAACAAGAATGAGTTTCGAACGATCTATGGATCCTCTTTAGTATTTTCCCTACCCTTCCCTATATATCTGTCTCAACAATGATTTGGGTGAGACTTATTCTCTTCAAAGGAGATGAAAATGCTAGTGCTCTAGACTACATGTTGCCTTTTGTTGGTAATCGGAGAAGGACCCTAGTCTGATCAAATTCGCACCAACAAAATGGTTTTGTTGCCAGGACCCATATTAAAAGGGAAAATGTAGGAAGAATGCTACCACCGATCCATATATTTGGCATCGATCAATGGTGGGAAATAAATTGTGACGCCTTCATATGGAAAGAAGTGGAACTAAGAAGAAAATTAGTGGGAACTACTAGGCAAGCAATATTTTACTCAGAAAGATCAAGCGACTAGTACGAGATTTTCTAGGTTAAATTCCTGGAAGAATTTTTCCACTGGATCAAGAGACTCCAAGAAGATCCAGAGTTCCAGGGTCAGATCAAGAAGATCTACGCGTGGGATACCGACAAGTTAGCAGCACCCCACAAGATGGATTTCCCAGTCACACGAGCTATGGATTTCTGGGTTAGCACCATGATAGAAGGATACATAATCGAATTTGCAGTTGAGAACCACCAGTCTTTCTCGTGGGTAGAGGAAATTTTCAAGAAAGGCGTAAGGGGAAGACTGTTAATAGAGATTTCCCTGTGGATTAAGACTTTCTTGGTGGAGGAAGGTATGTTAATTATGTTCTTGACAGAGATGGCAGCGTAAACACCCTTGCTTGGGGTAGGGTGAGATGGGGTGAGGGCCATGGCATGAGAAGGGGAAGGGTTCTTTGAAAAATGGGGGAAAAAAAAAAGAAATGGACTCAATATATGAGAGATACTTGAAGACAACCTCTATAGTTGAGAAGTGGTGGTGTAGAAAGATCAAGAAAGCCGCAAGACAATCTGAAAAGTTGAGGAAAGAAGGAGGATCGGGCGAAATTAAGGAAAGACAGATGGAAAAAATACATAGGATGAGAAGACATGAACGATTGGCCCGTCAAAGATTAAATGAGGGAGAATCAAATAGAGTAAGAAGTCCCCAGGAGGCGGGACGAGAAGGAGAAATCACAGATGTAAGAGAGGAGGAAGACGGTACGAATCTTCGAAGAGAAAGAGAAGATTTGGCCCTGATAATAGGAGAAATCAGGGATCCAGCCGAAGAGATCGTCCCAGGGGAAGCTAACAAGACCCCCCAGATCAAATAAAACCACCCCTAAGCCAGTGGTACTAGCCCCGAATCACCCATACCCCAAGTGCCTTCTATACAAGAAGTAAGTTCGACACTACCTTCTCATGCAATTTTTGTTCCAGTACAATTAGCTAACTAGTCACAACGAGAAAGTGTGAGTACGGGGAGGATGATGGGATCCCCTAGTATATCACAAGCAAGACCTTTAGGGTTCATATTGATATGAACAACAATATCAACAATGGGTATCCATGCGAGAGGTTCGATTACTCGATACCCATAATTTTGGGGTAAGGGAGACAAAGACGTTGAACATCACTGGTTCTTGTGCGAAACAATCTAGAGATCCAAAGGGACTCCGGATGAAAATAAGTTGGTCGAGTTCTAGAATACCTTGAGAGGTCGCACTCTCAAATGGTACATGAATATCATTGAACCAGGAGTGCCAGGGATGGAAGGTCAAGCATTCACACTTGACTAGGTACGAATGATGTTCATAGTAGAGTTCAAATTGCCTCAGTCAGAACAACAGGCTCTGTCTGAGTTGCATGAGATCCGACTGAGGGAAGGTGAATCATCCTGCGAGTATAGCCAGAAGTTCAAATATGAAATAAGGAGGTTTTCACATCCAATCCATGAAGAACATCATAGGGAGTGGTACATTCAGGGGTTGCTACCTCTGACTCAGATCCCGCTAACAAAACAACGAATAGCCACGTTAACAGACGCCTTGGAAAAATATATGAATATTGAAGCCATCGTGGGATACCCTGGGAGTTTGAGGGTAACCCAACCACCAGGAGATGGGAATCTAGTGCAACTACAAGGGAAAATATCGACACTTATAGAAAAGATTAGGAGATGACGATACCTAGACTAGGACGACCACAGGTTTGGTGCACGGGATGCTATACAGAAGGTCATTGGGGGACCGAATGTCCATGAATGAGGGGAATGGGACCTCCTCAGAACCTGATGGTAACCCCAAAAGGACCTACAGGAAGAGTTGCGCAAGTATCGATGAACCCACCATTCCATCACCCCACCCCATATCACGCTTTCCCAGGAGGACAAGCAACACCAACAACATAATATTGTGAGATCTGTCGAATCCACGAGCATGGAACAAGAAAGTGACCCATCATGTAAAAGTATTCAACAGTACCAAACAAAATAAACTATGATTTCTGCGCATCCGCTACGCATACTACCAATCAATGTAGAGCATTGGATGCTCTTGCGGACAAGCTAGACCGAAGAACATTCTGGCTGAATGAAAACCTGCAGGGACCAGGAAGAGGGCGAGGAGGTGGAGATGGAGGAGAATTCAGAGGAGGGAGAACTAGGGGAAGAGGACCAAGAAGATGCACAACTGTGATGAACAAGGTCACTTGGCCAAATATTGTCCTCATCTAAGGTGACCATGGTGCTCTCACTGCAGAACCAACAAACATGTAACTGAATACTGCCCAGAGCTAATTGCAAAGTGGGAAGATAGAGTGCGGAAAAGAGGAACTAACCTCATCAGTTCAGAGATCAAGAGGATTTCTAAGGGACAATTTCCCAACCTTAATATCGTTACTCGAGGAGGAGCGAAGACAGGAGCTGATGTTGATACTCTACCTCAGATCCAGAAAGCATCACCAAAGGGAGACAGGTATGACCCCCTAAAGAAAAATACGTTCTTTAAATATGCCATAGAAGTATTCCAGAATATTCATAGTCATGAAATGCAAGAGAAAAACCCCCAACCGACTAGTTACCCTAAGACGAAGCAAGCCCCTACTTCACCCCCTACACCTAGAAACTCTGTAGTCATACCAAGACAGCGTGAGAAACCTCAAAACACAGTCGACCTCTGGTTTCAATTATTCTCTAAAATTTTGGGGAATGATTAACTATTAGAGAATTTTCACAATGCACTGTACCTAATCTTAGGGAACGAAGAAACCTCATAAGCAAGGATAAGGGATAACCTTCCTGAGAAAAGTATTCAGAGAGTGCAACGAAGAAAAGTAAGAACCAAAAGAGAATTTCGACTGGTAGCCCAGTTAGATGAACATTCTACACAAGAAGACCTGGGAAGCCTTGGGAAAACTGAGACTGACATATTCCCCAATTCAGTTTAGAATGGAAAACCAATACTGTATCTTTCCCATGGGAAGACTAGAGAATGTGGAAATCGATGTAGCAGGAGTAAAAACATCTTGGGCCCCAACAACCCCCCCTAAATTTTTACAAAATTTAAAGGGCCCCCATTAGAATCTTGATAATTATAATGAGATACAAAATCAACCTCTTCAAATAGTTCCATACCTTGGCTTGCTTTGAGACAAACTTAAGACATTCACTATAGTATGATATATTCATTACAAGAGTATATGCCAAAAGTTAGAAACGAGCATAAAAATCTCAATTTAAACAAAAACGTTAATTTTCATCAAATGTTTACTTTCGTTTAAATTATGATTATGTATTCTTTCTTTTTCTCATTAGCAAGTTTGACTATTTTGAATAATGGGTTCAATACTTCATCAAATAATATCTTGGTTGGTTTCTCATTTTCATGAAATCATTTGGTGATATTAATTAACTAAATTCTTTTTTCATTTTGCATCTCATTTCAAAATAATAATAATAAAAGAATTATCTATCATTTGTTTGATTTTGTAAAAAACTAAAATTAATATTTTTCTCCATTAACTTGAAGCTTCTAGATCATATTTGAAAGCAAATTATAAACAATGTTTGTTTATAAGTTATAGTTAGTTTAAATTCATTTTTTATTTTTCTAGATTTTGTTTTATTCACAATTTTTAGGTTATTAATTTAGGTTTCTTTTTGTTTCACAGGTTTCTATTATCAAATATTTGATATGGATCTGATCATGGATTGATTTTATTATCCAAATACGTTCAAGATGATTGATCCAAAAATAATTTTGGATTGCTACAAATAATTTTATGAGCAACAACAGATAAAATTTGCATAAGCGTCAAGATTAGACAGACTATTTTGCAGAACTGATTGCATCCAAACTGTGAGGAATTTGAAGAAACGGTTGAAAACCCAGAACCGAAATGCACCCATTTACCTTCCATGTAAATAGTTTCCCAAAAAAATGCACGATTGGAGAGATATTGATGTCGTTTTATGAGACAAATTCCAGGTGGAGAAAATTAATAGTGATGCCCAGATTGTTCATTCATTGTATAAATATATGAGAAAGTTTAGAGCCAAGGATTCAAGAATTGGAGAGGAGGATTTTAATATTTTCTCTTTTGTATATTATTTATTTTGTAAACTTTTCTTATTTTTAAATGGAGTAATGGATGGTTGGAATCTTTGGGAGAATGGACGAGTATTTTCAAAGAAGAATATGGAATTCCTGGTTGCTTAATGACTTTTGTCTTGTGAGTAAAATGGTTTTATTTTCATTATAATATATTCATATTCTTTGAATAATTGATTATGCATTTATTTAAATAGCTTTAGTCTTTTTTATCAATACATGGTTAATTATTATCATTTATGTATTAATTTTTTTAATCTTTAAAGTCTATTATCCAAAAAAATTCCTCCAGGACTACAGAATGGACAAGTGATTCCAAAACTTAATAGAACGACATATATGAATTTTGGCTTTAGCCTTTTGTTTATAATGTTGTTATTTATGTTTTTTTAATCATGTTACATGTGCAGGGTTGATATCTTTAGATTAAATGATTTGTGATGTGTATGAGGTTTATATTATAAATACCATCTATCATTTGCTTCATCAAAATACAAATGCTGTGATTATATCTTCGATTTAAATAATGGGATTTATCTTTGAGTTTTAAATTGAATGATAAAATGAATAGATTTCTTCTAGATTTATCTTGTTGTAATCATGTATAATTATGAGATCACAGGTTTATGTTTTTGTTTCCTTTTCTGTCATTAAAACCTAAGCTTCCAATACATGTTCTGAATTTATTTAGAACAATCATAAGGTTCATTGCAGATTTGTCTCTTGGACATGGCAATTGGATGCTCACCACTCATGTAGATGCTTGGATACACCTCACTAATTCACTGACACGATAACTTCTTTGTATTTTTTTGTCATTTACATATCATTGAAACTAGAATGTATGGTTCAACTTTGACTATCCACATGTTCATGTTTCATTAACTTTTTTGCAAGATTCTTCAAATTTATAAAAGAAAAACAATAAATATTTTTATGTGCTTTCTTTATCTGCTTCCTAGAAGCAATCATTTTTCCATTGATTTTCGTAAGTTACGATTAAAACTTGCAGCTTGTAAATCATGTAAATAAACGAGACTTGTATATCTTCTGCTTAAAAACAACTACTACAGTTACATTAGAACATATGTACACATATATATATATAGTGTTTAGTAATTAGTTAGTTATTTCTCTCTTTTATTCGTTTCTTTTAGGATTCTTAGATTGGCTAACGGATCCATTAAACCCGTAAGAATAGGTTACACCAAATGGATTGGGTTATTTAGACAACCCTGGACTAGATCTATTCTTCCAGTTGACGAACGATCAATTTTGCTCGTCAACAAAATAGTGGTTGACTTTGAAGTCATTGAGATCATGGGAGACAAGGACCCCTACCCTGCGCTACTTGGCATCGATTGGGTCTACGAAAATTATGCAGTAATTGACTTAAAGAAAGATACCATGAATTTTGAAGCTGAGGAAATAAAGGTAGTTCAACCTTTGGATCCATATGTAGGACTCAGGTACAAAGAACCAACATACAATAATATGGAAGGAGAATACCTAGACCAGTTGTAAACTGTAACAACTGGGACAATAAATGATTATATAAACCCCACTCCGGATGGATCAATAAGCTGGAAAAATATACAGTCAGCAAACGCAGATTCAAAACTGGCTTTTGATAGTTGGCAACAAGGTTTGCATGAAAGATTCTCAAGAAGATGCACAACTATCAAAATGACCAGATGGGTTGGAACCGAAGTTAGAGAACACCTAGTATACGATGGCACCTAAGATCTAGACAAATATTTGCAAAATATGGAACAAACTGTGGGAGAATATCAAATAATCTTGGTACTAGATATAGCCTTCCAGGACAACACTACTAGATGGTGGGATACTCATAAATCCACACTCAGAACTTGGGATGAGGTGAAGCAAGCTCTCAAGTACAAGTTTTGGAATAGGGAGCAGTTAGAATCAGAAATGCAGATGGATCTCCACGCCGTGCAACTTTTCAGCGGACAATCAGACCCTACGATACAAATTTAATAGTGCGTGGAACAGTGGTAGGCTGTGGAGATACCCTCTCACTTTTGGGTTCATGTATTCCCCCATTCTCTAGGCACAATCTCGAAAGATTGATTTATACATGAGGAAACCAGACGACATACCTGCGATTGGAAGATACTTGCAGCTCAATTTTGCAAAGACTTCTCATTCACAAGTAAGTACCCTGAGCTTGAACTAGTGCTACAAAAGATTAAAGAACTTCTTTTTACAACCAATAGTGATAAAAGATCAGACTTTGTAGTGTGTCCCAAGCATACTAAGGAAATTCAGAGTAAACTCCACTTATCCTTGATTGAAAAGCCTATAGAATTCTATCATATTAGAAAATATTTAGAAATCCTAGATGAATTAGAAGAACCGAGAAACCTAGTCATCAAAGAGACCGAGGGGAACAGAGAAATCCAAAACACCATACCTAGCTAGACCAATAATTCCTACAATCACACTTTGAAACTACGAAAACTAAATATATGGACCAAAGAGCAACCCAAAATAGCTTTGGTGGGAGATTACTGGGATAAGAAAACCAATCAGGAAATACAAAGTTTTCTACGGGAATACAAAGATTTGTTCCCAAAGACCATTTCAGAATTGAAGGGAATCAAAGGAGTCATGGGAGAAATGAAGATTGAGTTAAAACTAGGATCCAATCCTGTCAGACATAGGCCATACCATCTCAAACCAAGAATAGAAGATAAATTCAAGAAGGAAATTGATAAGATGTTAGAAGCAAGTCTCATTTCTCCGGTAGAAGAAGCAAAATGGGTCAACCCGATAGTCATTCAAAGAAAGAAAGACACTGAGGATATTAGAGTCTATGTGGACTACAAAAGCCTCAGTTATGCATGTGTGCATGACCCTTTCCCAACACCCTTTATTGACGAGGTCCTAGAACAGGTTGCAGGGAAGGAAGCATACTCATTTACAGACAAATTTTCAGGATACCATCAAGTTAGGATTGCTGAAGAGGACAAGAGAAAAACCACTTGCATTACTGAATGGGGATATTTTGCATACAATGTGATTCCATTTGGTTTAAAGAACGCCCCTGTAGTTTTCTCTAGGATTGTGATAGCAACCTTTAGATATTTCATTCACAAGTTCATAGAAGTCTATATGGATGATTGGAAAATATATAGCCTACTTAAGGACCATGTAGCACTGCTAAGGCTAATGTTTGACAGATGCTGAGAGTTACAGATCTCATTAAACCTCAGGAAATGTATCTTTTGTGTGCCACATTGAAATTTGTTGGGTCATATAGTCTGCCGAGAAGGAGTATTGGTAGACCCAACTAAAGTTGTAGAAATTGCGCATATGACGCCACCTACGAGTATTAAACAGTTGCGCTCCACACTAGGATATACAGGATACTATCGCAGGTTCATTTAGAGATATGTTGACATTACTGCACCTTTGGAAAACCTCCTAAAAAAGGTTGAACCGTTACAATGGACTCCTGAATGTGATAAAGCATTTGTGACACTTAAGGAGAATCTCATTACAACACCGATCTTGATATTCCCAAATTGGTATAAGGAATTCCATGTCCATGTAGATGATTCAGGAATTTCCTTATGAGCTATCTTAACACAACCTGGAGATGGAGATATGGATCACCCTATCTACTTTGGGAGTCAGAATCTGTCGCAAGCAGAGTGCAAATACACAATGACAGAATGGGAAGTCCTAGCCATGAACTACGCTTTACAAAAATTTAGACATTATTTGTTAGGGCCTCATTTCAAATTCATTACTAATCATTCATCATTAAAATACCTAGTTAACAAACCTGTGTTGGAAGGGAGAATTTGTAGATGGCTGTTGTTATTTTAGGAATTTTCCTTTGTAGTCTTCATCAAGATAGGACGATGCAATGTCGGACCCGACCATCTATCGAGAATAGAGTTAGGAGAAAGTGGCAGATCAATGGATGACTAGCTCCCAGATGAAGATTTGTTTAGGATCGAGGCCATACTAGAGCATATGGAGGACATAACAATCTTTCTCAGTACAGAGGCCTGTCCTGAAACATATTCCACAACCTAGAAACTCCATATGGTCGTCAGAGTAGCATATTACCAGTTGATTTCCAGATAATTGTATAAACTAGAACTAGACAACATCCTCAGACGATGTGTCCTAGATCATGAAAGGAAGGATATACTCTGGGAATGCCATAGTGGAATTGCAGGAGGACATGTAGGAGGTGTTATCGCTCAGTTTGTAGAATAGGTCAAGTAGCTTGAAGGGAGGAGTCAAACTGGCGTAACAGGATCTTTCCCCACCCATTGTCACCTCGATGGGGAGCTCTTTCTATTTAGGGTGGAAAATCCCAAGGGAGACATCCCTAGTAATCTGGGGTGCTGAAAGAGAAAAGATCAAGGGTTTGAGGTTCAAGAGGTCAAAGTAAATTTTCCCTTTCATAGGTTACTGCCAAGAGAGATAGTCAAAGAGAAGGTATTCCACTAAAAAGGGCACCTGTTTGTGAGACAAGGAAAATAAAACTAAAACGTGCGGGCAATGGTTATTACTTCAATTGCTAATGACTATCTTTAATATATATGAGCAATAATAACATGTAATTATTGACGAAGTCAATGATTGCAAATAAAGACAATGGCTTATAATATTACTTCTTCAATAAATACAAAATGATACTTGCATTCAATGTACAAAATCAATTCTTGAAGCTAGCACAACGCATTAACTATCATTAATATGCTCACATATATTGTTGTTGCATCAAACCTGCTAAGGGTGACATCATCCCTATTCTAGGTTAGTTTAGCTAGACAATGAAGTGAACGTTTTGTTGTTTAAGCCAATGAAAATGATCAACACTTCAATATCTATTAACGGATGACTTAGCCACAACTTTAATATCAACCAAAATTTCAAATTAGGCAAGACGTCATCTTAGGGTTAGGGTTAGTAAAGTCGCTAGGGTTAGTTAGGGTTTCAATTTAAAAGTTTAGTGAAGGTTGTTTTGACACCATAGACTCTAAATTTCAAGTTTTAGACCAGTGCCTAGGGTATTATGGAGTCAAGGAGTGAGACTAAAGGCTTAGAAGTATTTAAATTTAAGGACTAGAAGGTTAGGCTTTCTAGTGCTGCAATGGCAGGGCCACAAAGTCAAAACCCTAAGGGGAGGAGGCTCATTCCGGTGTAGCTTAAGCTAGGCCTCATGCTCCTCCCTCTTTCCTAAAAACTCTTTGGCAAAATGGCTAGCTTTAAAACATAAATCTAGGGCTGAAAAGTGTTGTTGGGGCGAAGGCTTTTCAAACCCTAAGAGTCAAACCCTAGGTGTAAAGTCAATTAGGCCTAGGACATCCTCTTTCTTCAATCTATGTTTCAAATCTAACTCAGAAAAAAAAGAACTAGTTTAGCAACGACTAGGCTATATCCTTCTTAATCAAATGGCTAATCAAGTTTTTATCATGGGGACATAAAGCAAGGAACTACTTGTGTGCTTGCTCCCTAGGGTTTCAATGATTAAGCATAATAATAACAATGTAACCATACATGTAAGATATTAAACCTACAACCATTCAATCAAGAAGTTTTGTATGAAAAATACAATTACAAATTCATGAAGAGCTTATCAAACCCTAGTTGTAACACTTTCCAATGATAAAAACACCATACACATGCCAAAGATAATCCTCCCAAGTGTAGTGCCTCAACTCCAAGAGCCAATAATCCAAGACAAAAGAATAAAAAGAGACCTCTCACAAGAGAATGAGTTGTGTTATTCAAAATGAGGCTCAACTTCCTCAATTTATATCATCCAAATGACCTTTAATTACAAAATAGGTCATTAAAAATAGCCGACAAGGCTGACTTAACATTATTACATTATTTGTCACATTAAATGCTAAAATGTCAAAAATATGAGCTAAATGGGAGACGTCGGGACCCTTTGAGGGATACATTGGCCCTTTTTGGGCAAGATCAACATCCAAGGAGAAAAACGTTGGCCCCCCTGGGGCTCCTGTAACCTGCCACATGTGCCAAATAAGCCCAGCACACTGCCACCTGCTCCAGAAAACGTCCAGCCTGTCCTGGGTAGCGTCCTGTCCATCAAAGCCATCATCTCATCTGCAGGGGGTGATCCCCCCTAGGTCGATCTCTGCCAAAGTGTCCTGGTGAGGGCGTCCTTCTGTATTCTTCATGCAAGGGATCATCATGACGTTGTCCTGCCTCTGCCATCCCAACAACCATCTGATGGGCTCTTCAGCCCCATGGAGGTCCGAGCTAATCATCTCCCCATGTGTACCAGTCCTCTGGTACCTGTCTGCCGGGTATGGTCTTGCACATCAAAGACTACGCCCTCCATGGGCTCATCAGTCCTCGGGATCATAGCAATGCAAATCATATTTCATCATTGAATTTATCAAATAAATGCATGAAATCCCTAACATATCATCTAAGAGCTCAAAGATATTACACAGATCTACTATACAAAGCTAAGGAAACTGACAGAACAACCTATTGGGCTAATACCCACAAAAGATGGAAAGTTTCCTCAGAAGATCATTCAAGCCATGTTTTATGAGGTGATATGGTTTTAGGGATGTCCAGTCACAGTAAGACCAAGGGCAGGTGTTGCCTATGGGTGCCTTTGTAGGAGGCGAGTTGTACCCGTCATGGATGCATTTTTTCCAAGCCCTTTATTTCCTTTATCTTTATTTTATTTTATTGTTTTTCTTTATTTTTTATTTCAAGGTCTGACCAGAGGACACTGACTTGGCTTGGTGACCAGAGCTGACAGTGTTACCCACTGGTATCTTCGCAGAGATGATAAGGCTGGATCGTGATGAGACCCCCTTTCCTTTGGCCATGGAACCAAAGGTCACTGCCCTGGCATGGTGACCAGATAGTGGCAATGTCATACCGCTGGATACCTATGAACATAATGGGCCGACTCATGATGAGACCTCCCATCCTCTTGGTTAGGTCTTTTATTTTTTATCTTTCTTAGGGTCCCTTCAGTTTCTTATCGAGAGGCCTTTTATTGCCTTCTCGGGGATCCCCTGGGTGAAGCATCTCTAGGTTTTATTTCCTATGGCTTTTATCTTTTACCGGTTGCTTTTACCCCCTAGGCCTTTAGCCCCTTCTTCCCACAAGACAAAGTGTAACCCTATAAGTTCATCCTAATGGCTGGACTAGGGGAGTGGGATAGATGTGCGGGGTATAAGATGTAAAATGATAACAATGGTGGGAGCGGACGATGGCTCTGCAAATCTCCCTTGGTGGCTAACCAAAACCTATGAATATCAACTTGCTAAGTCACCCCATCAATCACCCCAACAATGGTCAAGTGGATTAGTGTAAGATCCAAGCAGTCATCAGAAATGAAAGGAACCTAATGCATATATAAGAGGGTTATAATGATCAAATACGACACATACCATGATACCTTGGACCAATTACCTCATGGAGCAAGAGTCCTCTCCGATGCAAGCCCAAACCGGTGGTGATGGAAGCTGCTGCTGTTGACAGGACAAATCTGGTGAAGAAGAAGAAAGATGGGCCCTCCGGGGCCATGCTCAGGTCAATCCTGCTCTTGGTACTCCATGTCTAGGACCTGTGGGCCTCGAGACATGATCTCCTAGTTATCCCTAGATATCGAGGATAACAGGAGGAAAGGAAACAACACAAAAATTTCTACAGGAAAGACTGTGGTGGACAACACTTTTCAAAGATGCAAAAGCATACGCCAGATCATGTGGTGTTTGTCAAAGAGTGGGAAAGACGTCACGCCGAGATGAACTTCCATTAAAACATGTTAGAGCGCTACAGGCATTTGAGAAATGGGCAGTTGACTTCATTGGGCCAATCAACCCCACAACTAAACACTCGAAGGAAAGGCATATCATTACCGCAACCGAGTACCTTACTCATTGGGAAGAAGCAGTAGTAGTACAAGACTGTTCGATAGATACAGTTGCTAGGTTCATTTTCAAAAATATCATTACTCACTTCGGATGTCACAAGAGCCTAACTATCGATCAGGGAACTCATTTCATTAGCAACACTATAGCAACACTTACATAAGAATTTATGATTCAACATCACAAGAGCAGTCCATACCATACACAGGCCAACGAAATAGTCAAAGACTTCAAAAAAGTCCTGGAAAAAGGATGAACAAAGGTCTGTTGCGCAAACCGAGAGGACTGGGATGATAGAGTTCTAGCGGTACTATGGGACTACAGGAAAACCTCGAAGAAAATCCATATATACACACCGTTCCAGCTTGTTTACGGAAAAGAGGTAGTGGTTCCTATAGAGTTCATCACTCCAAGTCTATATATTGCACAAGCCACACGTATGACAGACGAAGAATCAGTGGCGCAGAGACTTGCGGAGCTACAAGAACTCGAAGAAATCAGATTTCTAGTAGACTTCCATCAATCGGTTGAAAAGGAAAGAAACAAATCTTGGCACGATCGACATATTAAGACCAAGGTATTTACACAAGGGGACAAGGTGTTACTCTACAACAATTGATACCAGAAGCATTCTGGAAAACATCATATGCACTGGTTGGGACCCTTCCTAGTTGCGGAGATCCAACCATTAGGAGTAGTCAAACTCGTGCAACTGGATGATGTGATACAACTGAGTTGGGTGACTGGTGCTCGCCTGAAGTCCTACCTATCTCAAAACTGAGAAGAAGGACAATCGCTCCAGTCCGACAGAGCTTGTACAATAGCTAGATTTGAGTTTCATTTTCTTTCTGAAATTTTGTAAATTCAGTTAATAATGTCCATGTGCGCAATGTTGCGCCATAACACATAGTTCATTGTTTTGTTTAAGTGTTGATTAATAAAGAGTTGACGACTCAATAGTACAGAACCTAAAGCATGAGAAATTTCATTAATGATAGTCATTAAAGATGACAGAGACAACCTTTGTGGTCAGAGGCGCCAGGAATCCCCATCGAATCCGAGATAGCGGCCATACAAACCCAGTCTAGTCACAAACCTTTATTTCCATTCGAGTACCCTGACTGATGCTGTTAAGCCATAAATCCGCATTATTCCAAAATTCAATCGAAGTTCGTGCCGAGATACCCACCCGACAAACAGAAAGGTCTCAATTCGACCACGTCTCTATTCCACTTAAATAAATAAATACCAAGATCCCCCAATTGGATTTACCTTGATTAAATTGTCCCACCAGACAACTCACACCCTCTTGCGTCTATACGGTCATGATGAGGAGCAGTTATTTCTAAAACTTACCCGTTAAGATAGACATAAGATTCTCAAAACTTATCCGAGGATGTATTGTTTCTAAAACAAGCATAGCCATTTCCGAACTCAACCGTGCAAACCAGTTAGGACCACTCCCAAAGTTGTAAACATAGCCCTAGTTTTTAACTTTCACAGAAGCGCTGATGCTGAGATCCACAACAAGCCAGAGAACCATGACTAAAGAAGAATTACCAAATGAGATATGTGACCCCCGGTTTGAGATCATAGGTGACCTCAAAGGGAAAGTAGAGCACGTTAAGCTACTCGACCTTGACCTCACGAATTTAGGCTTGTTCCCACAGATGCACCCAGACATATTTTGGGAGTTAGCTTCTGATGGAACCAGAGATATGCACTTTGTACCGAAAAAGGAGTTCATCAACCTATTTAACTCCACCATCATGAACATGAGAGACTTATCAGTCTTTGGCACCATTTGGGAAATTGTGCGCTGCACGAAATTTATGATAAGCAGAGTGCACAACAGAAGTCTATGGATGGATAAGCGATATCCAATCCATGCAAAATATATCCAACAACTTACTGGACTATCCTCCGAAGGAGAGGATGTTTCAAAGGGATTTCAGGGCCCCGACAAGCATGGTAAGAAGAAAGGCGAGCTTAGCTTGTACGAGAAGTTTAACAGAAAGAGAGGAGGACGCATAACGGTCATTGAACCAATACTTCCTGAAACAACCCGGACTAGCTTCTACATCATAGCCAACAAGTTTATGTGGTTTTATTATAAGGGATAATGCACTTTATATGCACTATCATTCGTCGACTTCTACACACAGGAAGCAGTGTTCAATTGGTGTAGTTTGTTGTTGGAGTAACTACTAGTAGCTTGTGAAGAGGCACAGGAGAAGGGTGGCACCTTTACCTATGGATACCTACTTGTGGCATTCAAAATGCTCAAATGGAAGTCACCTATGGATAGACAACCAAAAATACCTGATTAAGGGCACCTCGCAAATATGTTCGAGCCATGGATGTCCATACCAGACTTGGAGGACACAACACTCAACAACGCAACATTTGCCAAATGGTATAATGTTATGATAGATGCAACACAGAGGCCACGCATCCCGCAAGAGATCCTCAATAATAACATGAGGAATATTTCATTCAGCATGAGCCGACACAACACATTCGTTTGGCCGAGGCATGCCAGCAGGGAACATTTCCACACACAGATGCTACCATTCTATTTGGATGAGGAAGCCTTCGATAAAGAAGTCATGTCATGGCTAGGAATCAAACGAGGCCAGCATAAATTAGGAATTCACTACATTTTTCCTATCGAACTGCTCAAGAAAAAAGACAAGGAATTAGGAGAGGGACCTAGCTCAGGCCCCAAGCTGAAGAATCCAAGCGCTCCAACACAAATAGACTCAGAGGAGGAAGAAGAAACATTATAGCTGGAGTGTAAGAAAATACCACCACCCCGAAAACTACCAGACGATGTTGTGTTGTCAGGTGTGCAGGTCAACCAGATCTTGGGTGTTGTTCTTGGCATCGAACCAATGGTGAAGAGGCCCAGAAAGGGGGTCTCGCTGAACAAACCCCTGAACCCACAACCCCTTGCATGTTATAAAAACAGGACCGTGGAGAAATAAAATAAAACAAATGCGGAAACAAAACACAGAATATGCACAATACAATAGAGACATAGATTTACGTGGTTCACCCAGTGTGGGCTACGTCCACCAGAGAAATTGCCAGGTCCTTCCTTTATTATTATCCAACATATGAAGGGATACAACCTACAACAAACTTGTTGTAACTTCATCTTCTTTCTCTCACAGTCTCCTATCTCATAATACAATATTCTCCATCCACCATAGCCACAATACATTTCCCTCATAAAAGAGGGTTTCCTTCTAGGGAAAAAACCCTAACATAATTTCTACCATTAGATATATGACCTTATAATGAACGGTCTAGATTTACAATGAAATTACAATATACATTTATAAGGCAATTTTTTTCTTCAAGGTCTTCGCCCCCGAACACCCATCGGGGGTGCTGCGCCCGAACCCCCACTGGGGGCCCGCTTTCCCCCAGACCCCCCAGCCGTGGGGATAGCCCCCCCGGACCCCACAGAGGGGGTACCCCCCCTCTACACTTCCCCGCGTGGAAGAGTGTACATACTTCTGGGGTGTAAATAATTCATGGGGTATAAACATGGCTGAAAGTAAAAGACCTCTGAATTAGAAAGATGATCAGGCTCCACAACCAACAATCTCCCACTTGGAGACTGATCTCAACAACTCCACCACTGCTGTATATGTTGGTCTCTAAACCTTCTTGGACCTAGAAAATTTCTCATCTTCATCTTCATTCTTGAAGACCAACTGAAACTGAGAAGGAACTTAGTTTCTCCCTGGTTACTCCCTTTGTTAACATGTCTGCAGGATTCTAGCTATTGTGTATCTTTTCCAACTTCAAATGTCCATCATCCAAGGATGATCGTATGAAGTGGTACCTCAACTGTATATGCTTGGTCTTCGAATGGAAGGCTGATTTCTTTGCAAGATGAATGGCGCTCTCACTGTCATAGTACAACCTGCTATTCTCTTTCTTCTTTCCCAATTCCTCCATAAACCTCTATAACCAAATCATCTCTTTACTAGCCTCTGTAGTAGCAACATACTCTGCCTCTGTTGTTTAAAGTGAAACAACCTTTTACAGTTTTGAAATCCAACTTACTGTTGTTCCACCTATAGTAAAAACATACCCTGTGGTACTCCTCCTGCTATTTTTATCACCTGCCATATCTGAATCAACATATCCCTGTAGAAAAGTGTCTGAAACTCCAAAACATAATGCATGAGTAGTAGTACCTCTCAAATACCTGAGAATCCACTTTACTACCTCCCAATGTTCTTTACCTGGATTGTTCATATACCTGCTCACAACTCCCACTACATGTGCAATATCTGGTCTTGTGCAAACCATTGCATACATCAAGTTGCCAAATGTTGATGAATAAGGGACCCTGGAGATGTATTATATCTCCTCCTGTGTCTTGGGACACATTTCATTATTTAATTTGAAATGGCCGGCCAAAGGTGTACTAACTGGTTTTTCATTCTGCATTCTAAACCTCTCCAACACCTTCTCTGTGTACTCACCCTGAGACAATGTCAGTTTGCGATTTTTCCTGTCTCTTGTTATTCTCATACCAAGG
>ML780855.1:443471-466324 GCA_009831015.1 Picea engelmannii | reverse complement strand
CATCACTGAGGTAGGCATTCCCATACTCAGAATAAAAATGACTCAAAGCATAAATGCCGACATGCGAAGATCCATGTCAAGTAAGACAGGTCATGGCCACCAAACATACACTGTGGATCCATGCTGATATGACTCAAATCTGAACATAGCCATGAAAAATACACTGTGGATCTATGTGTTAAAGACTCAAATTTGAACATAGCCATGAGACATACAATGTGGATCTATGCGATAGTACAAACTGAATATACTCCAACGCAACCTGAATCTGTCAGAAAATATCCAGGGTCTTCATCTCCACCACTCTATAGTATGAATCTAACCATGCAAATACATGTGTCGAAGTCAAACATGGTATAAACCACTTGATTACCGATCATTAATGTATACCGTTAACAAGTGCGAGGGAAATCGCCATTAATTTTAATGACTCCCAAGGTACATTAGTACAATCTAACGAATGTGAATTAATGAGATGAAGTCGAACACTCGGAGGAATCTCTCGATCAGGGGTCAATAATGAAAACCCACTATCGAATGCAAGGAAACCTGCCATTGAGGCATGCAAGTTCCAAGGTACCAATTAGTTTCTAAGTCTAATTCCTGGATAATGAGTTGAAGTCGATAGGAAAAGACTCGTCATAGGAGGGTCTTAATGTATCCCACATCAATGACATGAAACAATTAACAAGATTTGATGTAGATCATAGTAACAAGTTATTTAGGATTGACTCAGGGATGGTCGACGCAAAAGAAGGCTTAAGGACTGCAGAAATGGATGACGCAACAGAAGACTTTCCAGGTTGAACTTCTCTTTGAAGATATTGACGACACGACAACTGTCTTGTAAACACTGACTCAAAAACAGGGATCACAGACTGATTTGTAATATTATAAAGATGTATGATCAGGAGACAAGTGGATTTTCCAACCTAGGCACAAAGCGAGTGAAAGGGTGTCATGTTCAAAAGCGACTCTTCCACAGAATATAGGTTTAGATACATTTCTTTCCCAATTTTCCCCCCACCATTTCTGGCGAGTACCTCTTTATTTTTACACAAGCTTAAGGAGGATAACATATGCTTGTCAATTTAAGCTCATCCTTCGGACGAGTCCCTCAGAGTATGTTTAACGAACCCTAGGAAGGAGTGGTTCGGTCCCATATGGGCCTTTCGATGTTTGTTTTACAAGTCCAAAGAAAGAAAATGCGAAGGTTTTTCATGATTATAGAGTCTGGAAAAACACTCAAAAGAGAACTCTCTCAGTTCCTTTTTCATAAAATAGTCTAATGAGACCGAAAAAGAGATAAACTATCGCTCAACAGACATTTTCTTCAAATATTTTAATGAGCGTGAAAATAACAAGATCGCTCAGTAATGTTTTCATGTTTAGAGAGTCTGAAAAGAGCTTAAAGGGAACTCCAGGGGGTTCCTTTTTCGTATAACCTTTATGAATCTGAAAAAGTGATAAAAGTATACTCGATTACATTCTCATTGATTTACGAGCACAAGAAAAAACAAAGACTAAGCTCGGGATTGTTTTTATTTTTACGCAAGCTTTAAAATAAAACAAAATATGCTTGGGATAGATTTTAATTTTTACACAAGCTTAAAAACTAAACAAAACTATGCTTAGACCTGGTTTCATTTTTACACAAGCTTGAACCAGAGGAAACTATGCTTGAGGTAAGTGGTTTCATTTTTACACAAGATTGAACCATAGAAAACTATGCTTGCAACTTCCCAATGCATGGTTGGTACTTAGCCCGCAACTTAAGAACAAAGACTAAGCTCGGGGCTCAAACTTTAGCATGAAGTCCAGAGGCTGTAAGCAAATGTCCCCCAAGCTTCGTTTCATCCAACTGCAAAGGAGAATGAAATGAAGCTTCAAATACTAGATGAAGGACTTGACTCAAACAGAGAGGGGGAACACTATTTCATTTTTTCACGAGCTTGACATAGAAACAAGAACTATGCTCGTAACCTTTGTTTCATTTTTTAATGAGGTTTCCACAGATATGCAAAAACTATCCTCGTATGTGGTTTCATTTTTTAACGAGCTTGAAATAAAAAAACCATGCTCAAGTCTGGTTTCAGTTTTTAACGAGTTTGAAATCAAAAAATCGTGCTCATAGACCTCTGTTTCATTTTTTAACGAGGTTTCCTTAGAGACTCAAAAACTATCCTCGAACATCTCTGTTTCATTTTTTAACGAGGTTGCCTCAGAGACGCAAAAACTATCCTCGAAACCTCTATTTCATTTTTTAATGAGATTTTTACAAGGGAAAATGCAACTTCTTTTCTCAGGAAAAGTTCTTCTCCCTTCTCTCTTCAGGAACTCAGGCCACTGACCCCTCTGAAGGCAACATATAGGCTTACATCATTAACGGTCATAGGGATGACGAAAATAATGTGTAACAACGTGAATTCCGACCGGTAATCCAGACAACCTACACACAAATGCATCAGGTCGATGCAATAAGAGACTCTAAGTGGAATTCGTTGGTTGCGGCCAAGAAAAAGGAATATAGCAAATAAACGACCCAGCAATTCCTTGCAGAAGCATCACTCCTCGCCCGGAAGTGGCAGGACAAAGTTGAAAACTTTCACGAAGTAAAACAACGAGCTTTAGAATAGGTACTAGAATTGGGCCCTTCATTTGAGGAGGCAAAGGAAGAAAAGGAACAAACAGAAGAGCCCAAAGAAGAAGAAAATCCAGACAAGGGAAAACAATAGTTTCTTTTGGAGGATGTGAAAGAACCAAACGCTTGACTCGAGGACGAGTCAAGGATTGTGGTCAGAGAAAGTTGGGCCCTTCGTTTTTGGGAAGAAACTGCGCAATTTTTCACTAAGAACGAGTTGCGCAAACTTCATTAGAGGATGGGAGAAAGAGCGACCGAAAACAGTTGCAGAAGTCAGCGCAACGCTAGCTAAGCAATAAACAGTTGCAACATAACAAGAAATCAAGCAAGCTGAGAAGGAAGACACAACCCAACTATATATAGGGCTGAATATAATTGTAAAAGGGTTGGTGTTGTTGTGGTTGTTCATTCAATGTGTTGGTTGGATTAGAGTTGGGTTGAGTCATGTCTATGAAAGTCGCCCAAGGGTTTGGGATTAGTTGTTGAAACTTGTTGTAAGAGACAAGCCAAAGTTTGTATTGAACCTTTCTATGTAACTCTGAGTCTATAATGAAGGAAAGACCCTGGAGCTAATATGAAGGAGAACCAAATTTTCAAAATATGATGTGTCTTTATATGTTTACTTATGCATTACATTGTTCCTTTATGGTTCATGAGTTATGTTTGATGGTTCTATGTTTAATCACTGTTCATAACATAAGTAGGTTCGATTCTTCTGGTTAGATGTTTCAGATCTGATGTTGTCTCATGTGCAAGAATATGAATGATTTATGAATGATCTATGGATCCTCTTTGGTATTTTCCCTACCCTTCCTTATCTATCTGTCTCAGCAACGCTTCAGGTGAGACTTCTTCTCTTCGGAGGAGATTAAAATGCCATCACTCTAGACTACACGGTGCCTTTTGTTGGTAACCTGAGAAGGACCCCGGTCTTATCAAATTCACGCCAACAATGAACTACTAGTTTGTCCAAATGGGTCTCCATTACTCCACTTTTGGGAATTATAACGTATTTCGGCCATCGCAAATACTCCTATGATCTGACACATTAGGGGGCATCTCTTATGGTAATATTTTCCTCACCCCATGCAACTTTATCAGAAGGCCTTTTCCATTTCCCTATGTAGAATTGAAGTCCCCTTTTGCACTTCCTGGAGATAAATAATCATATTTTCCACATATACGCGCCCTACAAGTTAGACAATAGGTGTATACATAGGTTGCACCACTACAACCCACGTACATCGAGTTTGGTGATAAAAATTAAAAATTGTGTCAGGTTTCCATGTTACGTCATGAGATCCATGATCCTTGACCTTCTATATACTGGAAACGTTCTGAATCGGCCCTTCAGTTCCATTTGAAGGATATTGATCTGGATTATTTTTGGCATGAAATGAGAGCGGAGATATAATAAAGAAATGCACAGAGATATCGTAGATATTCAATAATATAATAGAAATGTATCAGAGATGCAACCATAAACATGGATATACAGTAACACATGGTTTCTATTAATGAAAGAACTGTACAGAGACTGTAAAAATACAGAGTGAAAGACTCGCTAGAATGGTGCCAGCTTATTTCTGAGAAGAGATGTGACGGCTACTTGCATTCGCAAGAAGATGAATACAATGAGGCTCTGAAGGCCATATTACAATAAACAAGAATTCCAAAAAACCTAGACATCCAAAAACCTAACCCTAGGAGATGAAGCAGCAAAAGTCACGTGGGCCCCGTTTGGGTAAGTTAGTACATTAACTTCCCAGGGTTGTAACTTTTGCATACGATCTTCATTTTAGGCGTATGATAGCCTGTTGGAAAGGTATTGTTGAGGAAATTGATTTTGGGCCATCAACCATGCCTTAAACTATCATTGAGTTGGGGCGAGCCCAAAAAACCTTCATTTAGGACCTCAAAATGGCCCCAGAAGTTAAAACCTGCTAAAAATAGTAAATTGCCAAAATCGCAAGAAAACTATTTTGAGCCAGTCAGAAAAGGTGGGTGGCCACTGATATCCACCTGGATCAGATATAAAATGGGACATATCCAAACCATGGAAGAGGAGAGAATTCAAATTTTGAGAGAAAGGATACTCTGGAGAAATTTTCACTTCACATTGAGTTTGTATCCCTTTGTCATTTAAAGTCTGAACACATTGTTCATCCCCCAAGCTCTTCCCTCTTTGATGGAGAACCTCATTGTCTCTCTTATATGATCTTGCGTTTGGTGGAGGATTAAAGTGGTGGAGGCCCAGTTGGAAGGGACTTAGTTTCTTAGTTCTGAGACATGTTGACACAAAATTTTGTCACTTAAACACTTATGTTGATCATATTTTAATAGGAATACTCTTTTCTCGTCCAATTGATGTCTTGAAAATATTTGAATTATTACTCCATTGGCGTATTTGTTATGAATGTTAATGGATTATGCGATTATATATGATAAATTTATATATTATCACCATATTCTTGCGTATATTGGTTGTTGAGGACAAGTTACTTTATAAATCTTTGAGTCGAGTGCTCAATGGTGGTCTTCATCGAACGTCCAAATGAGGTAGGCTCCTTATCTTGTCTTGTTAGAATTTACATTTATATAGCATACTTTTTTATTAGAGTTGATTTTTGTAGTCATTCCTTCTGTTGTGGTTTACCCCATACCATAGAGTCATTTTCATCGTAACAAGGAGCTCATCCTAGGAGGGCGCATCTAGTCCCTGGATCATAATTCCAAAATTTGAAGTTTGAGAAATTAGGGTTTCCTCATAAAACCCTAAGTTGCAATTGCACATGGAGTTGCAGTTGCAATATTAGTTGCAGTTGCAATATCAATTGCAGTTGTAGTATCAGTTGCAGTAGCAGTATCATCTACATTTGTAGTGCCATTTCCCTCGTGCCAACTTCTTCATGCCTCTTGCAACACTAGTTGGAGTACCAGTTGCAGTGAATTTTTTTTGTTAACTGTTGGGACTGATTTTTATTTTTCTATTGCACCTTACCCTAGAAAATCTCCAACTACCTTTAGATTTCAAGTTACAACACCTTTGAAGTTTTAAAGGTTCGTTATTTATTTCCACAGTTGTCGGATGGTGCCACTACCTACCGATATTGTCGGAGGTATGTATTTACATATGTTTAAACTGTATAGTTATTCTAAAGGGTATTTGCAAGAGAAATGGTCCTTTTTCTAAACAACAATTGTAGATACAGAAGGATATCATATCCAGAAGGATCTTAGATACAACACATTTAGAGTAACAATGCACCCCAAGTTTGATTAATTTGATATGCCTCTATTTGTTATGGCATTATTGTGATCTTATGAACATCTAGGTTGTATTTTGATCTGTTGAAGTTATGACTATCATACTAACCATTGGTCAAAATTAAAGTCAAAGTATTAGATTGATTAAGGTTGAGATTATAGAGTTTATTCTCTAACTCAGATTTCTATCAAGAAAGCATATTATATTAGTACAGAGGACATGTTGAAGAAAATACTTGTCATCTTGAGCAAAGGAGACTCGGAAGAAAAACAAAACCACTCATTCTTGAGGACAAGACTCCAGGTTCCAGGTTTGATTTATTAAGTTGATAAAATTCAAATTTGCACATATCAAGTTTGATAATTGCCACATTACAAGTAAACACTATAGTTGTGATAAAAAACTTTGAGGATTTTTATTATTGAATACTTGGTATCATGTGAGCACTATTGAGATAAATGCTTATTGTAATCATTTACTAGATATAAATAACATCTTCTTTAGGAGAAACCTCTTGTTTTCTTTCCAGGTTACCATGGAGGAATGGTTTATCACAACACTAGAAGAGTGTTGCTGTCATTTATTATTATTGTATTTGTTACTTTTGACCCTTGTTTAAGGTAGGTCACAAATGATAGATCTGAAGGAGATACTATGGCAATTTTTCTCGCTATTGTTTTATTATTATTATAAAGAGTATTATTCTTGTCTACTATTTCTCCATTGTTGTTCTTATTCTGGGCAGGTCACAGGTGATAACCCTGAGGGATATATAGTGATGATTGTAGGAGGAAACATATTAGATGATACATGGAGTAGACTATCCAAGTTGTATACATGACCATATACATCCATGTACCGAAGAAGAAGAAGAATAAGAAGAAGAAGAAGAAGCTACTTTTTCTAGATACAAAACATCTCATATGGAGACAGATCATGAGGAGAACAAGGCTCCAAAGATGACAAAACAAATCCGTCTAGTACAATTGATCACTCTTCAGATCATCAGGAAGAGTTAGTAGAGCTAGAAGGGCCTACCCAGAATCAATGCAGTAACCAGGAAGAGACCAGCATGGTCCCATGAAACTTTGCATGATGCAAGGACATATAGAATTAATGATCCATATCAGAGGGAGTAGATGAATCCAAAGATTATATAGAATCAGAGGGGGTAAATATTCAAAGGGAGCATGGAGACTCAAAGTGAGCCTGATCTTAGAGAGGATCAGATAGGAAAAAGAGATGTCTTCTAGTATTGACAGAAAGATTCCATGAGTTGATAAGACTAGATCGTATATTTAGAGACTTCTAGAAGATGTGAAACCTCTCGGGAACATTCCTTCGTTTTTGTGATAGAGAAGGAATCCAGTCAGAAGTACTAGGATATGGATTTTTCCTTGAGACTAGAAGGGAAGTTAGTGGTGACCTCAAATATTGATCTAGCAGATCAATTATGTTGCAGATAACAATATAAATATGTACAAAGACTGATTTGTATCTAGAGGATTCTCCCAACAAGAGGGAGAAGACTATGATGAAACACTTGCTCCAGTAATTAGAAGAAGTATATATAGAAAAACCATGATCCATTAACGAGGCTAATGCAGTATGAGATTCCAAGGGAAAAAATGAATATGTTATTGTGATGGAGTAGAGTAGCTACTCTCAGAGTTCAACAACTACAATGAGAATGGAACAGTCATTCTCAGTTTCAAAAAATGAAGCTGCAGGTGCAGAGTCCCAGTTCCATAAGGAACAGTTGCAAAGAGAGTAGAGGACATACTCTCAAACAATGAGACAGATAATGCTTTGTGAAAAGCATACAGAGCCAGCACATGATTGAGCAAATTGAGTTGCAGCTGAGAAAGTGTACCAGTTTGGTACAATTTGATGTGAATATTTGGTTCGTTGATATATTTGAAGAACATGAGGACATACATATGTTTTTTAATGAACACATTGAGTCAGTACATGATTGAGCCTAGACATGTTCACCTGATTATGCCAAAACATGTGATGAGGTACCTAAAGGGTACAATCGATTATGGACTCAGATATATCTTAGATCAGGAGATAAGATTGTAGGGATACACAGATTCATATTGGGAAGGAAGTGTCACAGGCCAGAAAAGTACATCCAAATGTTTCCTTAGTATGGTATTAACTGTGATCTCATGGATCAATGAGTAGAAGACCAATATGGAGCTCAATTTCATAGAGGAAAAGTATGTGACAACATGGTCAACTTGTAGCGAAGCAATGTGGATTCATAAGTTGATTACAAAAATTGTTTGATCTCGAGTTGGAGGAAACCTGTATCTCTTATGAAAACCATAGTTGCATAAATTTGTTAGTGAACCTAGAGCATCATGACAAGTCCAAGCATATCGAGATATAATACCACTATGTCCGAGACATGGTACAAAAGGGAGAAATAAGACTCCAGTATATTTCCACTGACGAACATGTAGCAGATGTATTGACCAAGCCCATGTCTAGACTTAAGTTTGAGTATTTCAGAGATAATATTGGAGTGATCCAAAAATACTTCTCCAGTAGCGAGAAGTGATGTGTTCCCCATTAGTGGGAAGTGATGAGATCCCCAATAGAGGACACTACTCCAACACATGATGATACGCTACCCCAACACAAGTTGGTAACCCCAATGTAGGATGGTACGCTACCCCAATGTAGGTTGGTAACCCCAACGCAGGTTGGTATGCTACCCCAACACAAGTTGGTAACCCCAACGTAGGATGGTACACTACCCTAGTGTAGGTTGGTAACCCCAACGTAGGATCGTATGCTACCCCAACATAGGTTGGTAACCCCAATGCATGCTGGTAAGATACGCTAGCACAGGTTGGTAACCCAACACATGTTGATACACTACCCCAGTGTAGTTTGGTAACCCCAATGCAGGCTGGTACACTACCCCAACGCAAGTTGGTAACCCCAATGCAGGCTAGTATGCTACCCAAGCGTAGGTTGATAACCCCAATGTAGGTTGGTATGCTACCCCAATGTAGGTTGGTAACCCAAATGTAGGATGGTACACTACCCTAGCATAGGTTGGTAACCCCAAAGTAGGCTGGTACACTACCCCATCGCAGGTTGGTAACCCCAATGCAGGATGGTACACTACCCCAGTGCAGGTCGGTAACCCCAACACAAGTTGGTACACTAACCCAATGTAGTTTGGTAACCCCAACGTAGGATGGTATGCTACCCAAGAGCAGGTTGGTAACCCCAACGCAGGCTGGTACATTACTCCAGTTGTTGGTTTAACTACTCTCTTTTACTTTATGAGTTATTGAACCAAGGTTCATGTCTTTCAGGTTTCCAACAAAGCCTCTAAAAGTATCGACCCTCCTGGTAAACGAGAAGGCAACATAATACACAGAATGCACTGCGCAGTCTCACCCAAGATATCTTTAAATGAATGGCTGTAAGACTCAGGTGTTTATAGCCCAGGATTGAGTATGAGATAGGGGTTTATTAACCAGAGCCATGCACTATGATATGTGAATGTAATCTACTTATTCCTAATAGGTACACGTTCCCATTTCATAGTTTAATTCTCGAACAACATAATCGTATTCCATAACAATATATTAACTCATTTATTAATCATAACAATGAACTGTTGAAAGAAAGTAAAGAGATGCATGCATTCATCACATTACACAGATATTACCATGGTTCACCCCCTCTTGGGCTATGTCCACAAAGATTTGGATCTTGGCTCTTTTATTATGATAGTTTTGCATCTATAATGCCGCGCGCTTACAATTCTCCTCAAGAATGGGTCAGATCTATATGAGGCGAACTAGATCGCACTAGGCTCCACAACCTATGATATAATCCTCAGATCTTCCTCCTCTCCTCTTTTCTTAGCTCAACAACTTACAAAATTGGTCCATGATCATATTACATAATGCATCAACTCGTATCTAGCTACGATAGAGTATTACAAAATCTAAACTAATGCAAAAGCGAATAAACATCAATATGATACCTGTGTATCTATATTTATATATATCGGTCTCTTCAGCCATTTACAATGTATTAACAAAACCCTAACCCAATAGACGCTAGGTATTCCTCCCATGCACACATGTTGTTCTTCCTCCAACTGTGATTTTCCTTGTGCACACTTTCTTTCATGCGTGCGTGTTGTTCTTTCTCCAGCTGTTACTTTCATTTCTACATGATTTCTTTCCCATGATCATCCTCCTTTCCAATTCGGCCTGGTGCCAATAAGCCCCCAAAACTGACATGTGAATTTTCCTGAGTCACCTAGTCCCTCTGAGCTTCTTCGATCTCCTTGGTGATCGTCTGAAACTTGTTCTTGAGCTCTGCTGCTTTTGTTAGTTCCTGCACAGTCTTCTCCTTGATGGTGTCTACTACCCGAACTTCCACATTGTCACTTAGCAATCCTACACATTTGGTCTGGGTCTGTGCTATCTATATTTTATCTCCTTCTGCCTGTGCAAGTATTTCTGCTACCCATTCCTGTAGTGGCTCTATTTGAGCCGGATGCTCCTGTTTCTGTGTTTGCGCAGTGATAAGTGTTGCTTGCATCTTCTTCATCTCCTGCATCCCTTTGACTCATTCTGGTATTGGTATGGTATTCTACCTCTGTTTGAGTTCTTGGATCATTGTATTCATCCTTTCCTCTTCCTTGTCCCAGCATTGGACCTATGGATCCTCTTCCAACCTTGTCCAAAGTTGTGCTTCTTTATCAAGAATTTCGGCTGCTCTGTTAACCTGCTATTCCATCACTTGCAACTACGCTATTGCTTCCTTCTTCCTTTTCTCCTTCACTGCTGGTGGAGTGGTTGGTGTGACCTGTTCATGGAGATTCTCGATCTCCTTATGATATTGATCAATTTCCTGCACGATCTAGTCAATCTTTCTTGCTACCGGGAGTTCATTCCCTTATGCGGTGCTTGTGAGTTTCTCAAAAAATCCTCCCACTCTTCATTCTAGCTCATTTCCACATTATTTTTCCTCTTGAGTTTCGAGCTTGGATTGCTCACAAAATTTCTCTAGCGCCTCGTGCTTCTTTGTTTCTTGTTGTAGCTCGACTAATTTTTTATGTGCACGAGACTGTACCTCGTGGTCAACACTAACCTGCAATTTGTGTATTTCCCTTGATGGCATCCATGTTAAGACCAATTGGATGTGTTCCAAGTCTTTCAGGGGTGTCTGCCCCATGATTTCATCCATGCGCATCATGTTAGGTTTGATGTAAATTGTTGCGTTTGCGTGTGGCATGGAGTGGACTAGGTCTCATTCTTCTACCACCACTTTTTCTTTGGTCTATATTGGCATTGGCTCTATGCCTCTGTTGTTGCTTGTTGTCTAGACTTCCCTAAGTTTCTTGAGGAACTCTCCCATCTCTGTCATCTCTTTTTGTATTTTATCCCTGTGGTGTGCTGTGTGATCAAAATATTTTGCTAAGCAATCCTGGACCATTCTGGTGATCATTTCCCCGTTGTCCTCCATGATCATATAGTCTGGCGATGCTCATTGCACCTTTGACTTTTTGCACGCGCATCCTTCCTGCACGACTGGTCTCTTATTTCCCCCTCATTCCTGTGTTCTGGGGTTTGGGGCAATATCTTGTGCTCCCTTAGCTTGTTTCGATTGTTCGTTGGTCAACTGTGTAGTCCATTTCCTCCTCTTTTGGGTCCCTATCTACTTTGAGCCTTTGTCTTCATGAGTTGGCTTTCCTTGGCCTATTCATGGTTTCTTGGGCACTGGGATTTCTGAAAGCTATGTTTCTCCCCGTGCTGCCTCTCCTTCTGTCGTTCTTTCCGATACTTCCTGGGTAATGTTTGGGATCCTCCATTCATCAGGCCATTCATTGATGACCATGTCTATATCAACTTTTGTGATGCATTAGCGGATCGATAGCCACTGTCTATCTGGATGCTTCCTTGGTTGTATCCACATTGTCTGTCTTGTGGCCCGGAAATTGGCGATGTCCGCATATTGCGCGACAACCTCTAGTGTTATTCTCCATGATTGGTTGATGGCTTCCTGTATGTCCCATAGGTATGCTTCGAATATGATTCCATTCTCCCTCTTATGCCTGGCATGTGGCCGAGATATCAGTAATAGGTATCTTTCTCCCACTGGTTGTGGTCTAGTGCAAATAATTACATACTCTGGTTCTCACCATCCCATGAAGGCTATTAGGGTGATCAACCATTAGTAATGGACTTATGTGCCTAGGTCTTGTGCATCCTTGCATTCCACCTGAAACAAATTCAATAGATATGATGTCCAACTCATAAAGGTGCCTTCTGCGCACTGAGATGAAACTGTGATGACTCCTGCTGGTACTTCGTCTTTGCGGCATTTTCTTAGTAATTTGTAGGCTAAGATATTTGCACCCAATTTTGTAGCTGTGTTGTTGATTTGTTTGATTATGATGCCTCTCATTCCTTTGGTGGTGCCATATTTCTTCATTTTTTTTGCCAACGCTTTCTCCTTGGATTTTTTGTCTAGAATCAACACAGGATCCATACCCTGAATGGGTAGTCATGTTATCTGCGCGATAAGCTCAATAGTTATGGGGACGGGTTTATCTAGCCATATATCCCCTCCATGTGTGACTACTAACAGTCGCTTGACGCATGATGTCACATACTGGCCTCGACCAAAATGTGGTAGCTTCAACAAACCTAAGATTCCTGTTCTGTCCAGTCCATCTTCCCACTGGTGTGGTTGGCTGATCATTTTGCCAAGTTGGTTTACAATTTTGGCTTGCATAAATACCCTTGGCACAAGTTCTGGGAACTTGGTTTCGTCTGACACATCATGGTCAGAATACTTGAGCTTCCCGATGTGACCCAGTAGCTCCAGTTCTACCTGTACTCCATCTGGTATGCGTGGTACCACAATTTATGCTGCAGGTTTCTTGCGAGGTGAGATCGATATCCGAACTCTGTTTTCCTACTGTGGTGGCTTGTTAGAAGTTCCAACAACTCCGAGTTGCTCCCCCGTAAGCCATGCTAGCCAAGTCGAGGTAGTTCCAGCTGTCTCCTCTATTGGTTGACCTAGGTTGGGTGCTTGTGAATTGTTTGTTTTCACTACTTCTCCTAGATTCTGTGTCATTCAATTAACTTCCATGACTGCTTGAGTGATTTTTGGTTTCACTTCCCGTTGGGTTTCCGCTTCCTCTTTCTGAGGCTCCTGCGTCGTTGCCGGCGTATCCTCTTTCATGGCCCCTTCTTGTGGCTGCTAAATATATTCTAGTATCCATGTAGGGTTCACTGGTATCACCTCTGGGGATGGGATCTCATCGATATCGACGATCTCCAGTTGCTACTGCTCGTTTTCTTCCAGCGGTCCTCATGACCTAGTTTGAACCCTGGTCGGTCTAGTTGTCTGGCCTGGTTCTGTTGGCTTCGGTGGTGCCATGGTGGTGACTTTCAAAAGTTTTCTGATTTCAAATGACTTTGGTGAGATATGTGGTCTGTCTCTGTTCATTCTGGATGTTATTTGTTTCTCTTTTCTCATTTCATGAATAGACCAGTTGTTCTCGTGCTTGCGTGTTGTATGGGCTTGTCATGAAGCTTGTCGAGGACGCTTCCTCCATGATTTGACTAATGCACCATAATTGTGGGTTCAATGCATCTATGGCAGTTTCATACTTTCCATTACGCTTTCTTTTCCGTTTCCAGTTGGCGCGTTTAATGTGATGTTCCATCAATCCTTTCCATTCTTTAATTCCTCTTAGTGTTGTCCTATCATACTGCTTTTTCTGACTTTCTGTTTCCCTCTCGTTTTTTCTTTGGTATGTAACCATTGTCCTTGCCTTTGCTGAATTCATGTTTCAAACATCATATGGCCTTTCTCTCTCTGGCGTGTTGTGCACTTTTTAGTCTCGTTTTTTGTTCTCTCTTTTTTTTTTTAACTGCGCGGTGGGTGGTCGACTGTCCTTATACAACTTTAATCATCTCCCATTGATCATTCCTATTAGGTATGTGCCTACTATATCTCTTAACTGTAAACCTCCTCTGTTTGTGATAGATTTTACCTCGTATCATCCTAACCAATGCATTCTGAGCTTCCCTAGGCGCTGAAATGACTTGTTGTCGTAGAGAAATACTAGATCTCCTTCCTTAAATGTTTTCTTCTTGATGTGTCATTCATGCCAAGATTTGTCTCTTGCTTTCTGCACTTGTTGATGGAATCCTTCTAGGATTCGGTCTTCCTCCATTGATAATAATTGATTCAGTCTTTCTTGTACTACGCCTCGTTCTGTCATTTGTGTGATAGTTGCTACGCGTAAGATGGGTACTAAAAATTCTAATGGCACTACTACTTCTTGGCCATAGACTAGCTTGAATGGTGTGTGCCTTGTTAGATTTTTGCATGTAGTCCTATACGCCCATAATACTACTTGTACTTTGAGGTCCCAGTCATCTCTGTTGTCGTTATAGATATTTGTTAGTTCTTTCTCGATAATTTTGTTGAAGGCTTCTACCGTGCCATTTTCACGTGGGTGATATGGTGTGCTCTTCTGGTGATGAACTTCAAACTCTTCGAGCATCACACGAATGGTGTTGTTTATGAAGTGCGTGCCTTGGTCGCTCATCAAAACTCTTGGGCACCCAAAACTGGTGATTACTTGTTCAAACAAGAAGTGTGCAGCTATCTCTGCACTGCAGTATTTTACTAGTGTGGCTTCCACCCATCTTGATAGGTATTCTATCATGGTAATAATGTATCTGAACCCTGTTCTTTTGGATGGTGGGTTAATTGGTCCCACAAAGTCGATTGCCCATTTATCAAATGTCTATAATGTTACTTGTGGTCATAGTGGTATCTTGTCCCTTATGTTGGGTTTTCCTACCCTTTGATAGACATCACATCTCTGACAGTACTCTTTCGAGTCTCTCTGAATCGTTGGCCACCATAGTCCTACACGTAATACCTTCTGCGTGGTGTCTTTTCCTGCATAATGTCCTCCTGCGATTCTCTTGTGGGATTCTGCTAAAATTCTTTGTCATTCATGCTCTAACACGTACCTTCGTAAAATGATATCTACCTCCATATTGTATAGATGTCTTGCGATTAGTTGATATTTGGCTACGTGGAATACCGGGTTCTTCTTCTGTGCGGTGGTGTATTCTTGCGACGCAGTACCTGTGCTCAGGTACTGGATGATCTCTATGAAGTAGTCATCAACAATCTGTACTGAGAATAGTTGTGCATCTGTAAAGTTGTCTTCTAAACTCGTAGGTTCTTCTCCTTTTGTGACCCTTGACAGGTGGTCAGGTCCTGCATTCAATTTTCCTGGCTTAACTATTACTTCAAAGTCAAATTCTTGGAATAGTATAACCATCGACAGATTCTCCCCCCCCAACACCGGCTTGTTGACTAGGTATTTCAGGGTTGAGTGATCTGTAAACATCTTAAAGTTTTTCCCCAATAGGTAATGTATGAAATTCTGCAGTGCATAGACCATGGATAGGCCTTCTCTTTCTGTTGTGTTATAATCATGTTCTTAGTCTGATAATTTTCTGCTTGCAAACGCTATCGAATGATCCAAGTCTCCCGCTCCTGGCTATTGCAGATGCATCTACATGCACATGGAATTTCTTTTCCCAGTCATGAAAGACTAATTTCGGTGCAGAAACCATCCTTTCCTTCAGGGTATCCAAACCATGTTGACACTCGTCGTTCCATTGGTATTTGGTATCCTTCCTTAACCGTTTTTCCATTGGTGTTGTCATCTGTGCATATCCTTTGATGAATTTCCTGTAGTATTCGATGTGACCTAACGTTTCTCTTAGTTAGCAAACTGTTTTTAGTACTGGTAAGTTGACAATGACTGCGATCTTTGTCGGATCCACTAGCAAGCCTTTTTTTCATACTATGTGGCCCAATAGTATCCCAAAAATTGTTCCAAATATGCATTTCTTAATGTTCAGTGATATCTGGCATTGTCTACATGTTTCTAGCATTAGTCATAAAACTTCCACATGGTTTTTCAATATACTGTAAACTGTCCAATCATCCAGGTATACTTCGAGGAACTGATGGATGAATTCCTTAAATGTGCAACGACTACTCTGGAGAATATTGTAGGTTCATTCTTTAGTCAAAATGGAATGACTGTGTACTGATAAGATCCCCATTCCGTCGCAAACATGGTCTTGTGTCTGTCCTCCTGTGCTATCTTAATCTGATGGTAGCCTGAGAATCCAACATTGATTGAGTAAGATTCATGTCCCCCCACATTCTCTAACACTTCATCCGTGAACGGTGTAGGGAATGGGTCGTGTAGGCATGCATCATTCAACTTCCTCAATTCGACGCATATCCTAATCCCACTTCCTTGTTTCTTGTCTTGTACTACCACCGGGCTTATCTATTCTGATTCTTCAACTGGTTCAATGATGACGGCTTCGATCATCAGATTGATCTTGTCTTCAAATTTTTGTTTATATATGGGGCTCAATCTATAGGGTTGTTGTCTTATGGGTCTCTCTTCAGGTCTGAGTGGTATCTTCATCTCTCCCAGTTCTCTTGCTATACCCTTCATCTCTGTAAATGTTGTGGGAAAAAGGTTTCTATATTCATGCAACAATTCAGTGATGCTTTCTATTGTTTTCTCATCCTAATAGTCTCCAATGTTGGCCATTTTGGGCTGCTTAGCTGTCTCGATGTTAACTTTCTTTACCTTGATTTGCGCGACAATGACTTCTGATTCTATGGGTGGTCCTTCCACATCTCTTTCGCCTTCTAATTCTCCAAACTAAATATCACGTGGGTCATATTCATCTGGAGGTTGATCCTGTACATGATAACATGAGAGTAGTTCCTTGACTATCTATTTATTCCACTGTTGTTATTCTGTGATAAATTTTATTTTTGGTTCTTTGATGAATATTACTCCTCTGATTCGTTTGAGAGATGCGTCTATGTTGGGGTTCTCATGTTCAAATGAGAAGGTGATTGTGAAGTTCTGTTGCAATGTCCTCCATGTTGTAGTTCCTTTGCGCAATTCCTAGTCTATGTACCAGTTCATTGGTATGCCCCCTAAAGTATGTACGAAGTGATGAGGCCATTCCTCTAGTGGTGTCATTTTCCACAACGTTTTTCACTTTGCCAAGTGTTTCAATGGTGCCTCTTGTCCTTGGTATTGCTGTTGTTTTTTGTATTCCTTTTCTGTACCGAACCTTATGCACAGTAAACGCTTACATTGATACCAGTCTGTAATGGTCTCTTTATGTGTACCCCACCATCTTGCGAGTGTGGCCTTGAGTGCTAAGTCAAGTGCTAACAGTCGCTGATTCTATAATACTTCATCTTCATATTGTGTCAAGAATGTTTCCAAATCATTTAGTATGTGGAAGTTGGGTGGTTCTCTAATTTCTGTGCCTACCCATCTTACTGCGCGGTCTATTCTTGCACATCTTCGCATGGATACTTCGTGTAATATCTACTACCAGTTTTCTAACTCAGTGTCTAAGTTTGTTGCACATGAAGTAATGCTCCACCAACTCAGTAGCCTGTCTACAATTGGGTTTATGCAATCCTCATCGTGCACAGTTGTTTTGTACAACTGGCTGATCTCCTCTAAGTCCAGGCAAGTGGGTTCTATGAAACTCTCCCCTTACGATGGATCTAGTGGTGCTATGACCCTATATTCTCTGAATTCAAATGTCATTTTCCTGGTTTTCAAATTGATTATGGTCTAGTTGTCAAACACCCAATCCATACCAAGTAGTGCTGGGTAAGGTGTTGTGTCATCCACTATTTCAATGACTTCAAAGTTTGCTTTAGTGCACACTCCATAAAGATCTACTATTACTCCTTTTAGCTTACCTATTGGTAGGACTCTATGCTAGTTGGCTAGTTTTAATTGGACATTTGAGTATCCCAGTGTTGGCTCTCCCATACACTACCAGGTCTTATTGGGTAGCACATTCACTTCGGATTCTAGGTCTAGTATAATGTCTCCGATGTTGAAATCTCCAATGTTAGCATTTAGTCTAAATTCCCTACTTGTTCTTCTTCTAGTGTGTAGTTGATTGATATTTTTTGGTTCTAGCTTCTCTTTCGTCTCGCTGCTACCTTTCTCTAGTATGTTTTGAAATATTTTCACAGATGAAGGATCACTTAATAATTTTACGCATGATTGAAAAAAGCCTTTAATTGTACTTACTTGTCCCTTGGGTTGCATTCCGTTGGTATGATCCAATGATGGAGGCATCTCATATTTTGGGGATTCCTTGAATGGTTGCATAGTTGAATTCGATGATGTGTTCTCCTTCTGAAATTCTTGTCTGGCTTCCTTAAAAGTCTCCTTTTCTTTTGGCACATCAAACTACTTTCTTGGTTCGGTGTTCTTATTTACCCATTTGTTCTGTTCTAGTTCCTGTCCAACTGCGTCATTCCTGTTTTCATTCCTCCATGAGTGACTATATTGATGTTTCGTTCGTCATCCCTAGCTTTGGTTGAAATCCACTGGACATTCTGATTGTTCTGGTTTCTATTTTCCTAGATATTTACTAGTAGTGTCGGACATTCCTCTGTATCGTGGTCCGTTGCACGACAATACCTACAAGTTGTGGGTGGGAGTGGAAATTACCATGCATAATGTCCTATTTGCTGACAATTGTGACATGTGACTGGTCCTCTACCACATCCGAAACCTCCTCTGGCTCGTCCTCCTCCTCAATAGCCTACTCGGTCACCTCTTGATGCGTTATACTGTGGTGCCTGATTATACTACGTGGTATTGTACTAGGGCTGTGTCGGGTTGTACTGCGTCTGCAAATTATTGTATGGTTGTTGCGCATTATTATACTGCTGCTACGTAGTATTATACTGTTGTTGTGCAGTGTTGTATGGAGCTGGGGTTTGATTGAACTGTGGCATTGCTTGCCCAGTCATCATTTTGGCATGTACCCTGTATGCATTTGATGTTCTATCCTGCATAAGCTCCATAGTTCTGAAATCTTTATCTTCGTGGTCTACTGACTTACAAAAGGTGCAATATGAATTTTTCGGAACTGTATGGTATTTATGCATCATCGTGCAGTGATAAGGGTCGTGACCCAGTTTCTTGCATATTTCAGACTATAAACCTCCCCATGGTAGCAGATTTTGCATACCTATTTCCATATACTGCACGAATGTTGGGCATTCGTTCTTGTGGTGTCCTTCGGTCCTGCATATGGTGCACCAAATGGCTTCTCATTTGTCCTTGTTCTTATTCTGGTTCAGCTGAAATGTTAAATTCTTCAAATCCTCCTTCATTTCTTCAATAATCGGGTCCATCTGCTGGTATTGGTTCTCTTCCAGTTGCAATGCTACCTGCAGAGCCTCTGCCTGTGTCTGAAACTTCTTTTTTTGTAAAGGATATTTCAAGTGTGGAAGTAGTGAGTTGACGAATAGGTGCCTATGTTGCATATCATTCATAAGGTATTTTAATTTTTCCTTCAGTCACTTGAATCTCTAATCAATCTCCCATATGTATTCTCCTTGTTTCTGCCTTATTTCAATCATCTCATTCATGTACTGATCCTCTGATCTCGGCTTCTGGAACTCATTAATCAATAGATTCTTAATGTCGGCCAGTATTCTTGTCATCCCAAGGGCACTATTCGTGTCTAGACTCATGTACCAGTCTAGTGCGTGGTCTCTTAGCGTAATCGCTAGCTGCGCGAGTTTGGTATCTTCATCAATGATATGTTTTATCTCCCATATCTTTGCACAAATGAACAAATTCTTCTCAGGGTATTTTGTTTCTTCTCCTTGAAATTTTGGTAATCTGATAGTGGGATCGTGTCCTGCCATTATGAATATTGAACTACTACCTCCTCTATGTGGTGTAGATACTTGATTAGTGTTGTCGGAACTAGCTCCTCCAGTTGTCGCTCCTAGTGTATATGTAATTCTTGCTGTCGGACTTCCTTTGAACTTCAGTTGTCTAAACGGTGGTGTTATCTTTGGTGTATTAGTCGCACATGGGTTTATGGGTTCGACACTAACATTAATATGGATAGGATGGCATCCTTATCCTCCTGTTCTTGGGCCTCTCATCTTCCTCTTGTATGTTGCGTGCAATATTTCCTCAATCTTCTCCACAGCCTGAAGATCCTCTACCTCTTCTTCATCACTTGTCAATCACTCCCTCATGGCTATGGCTATATTTTTGGTATTCACCTTATATTGGTAGGGTACTCCGCTACGCGTCGTTCCTGATGATGCCAAGATCCACTTTATCTGGTCGTCATCCATCGTGATCGGGTCCAAGGGTTTCTCCTCCTTCTTTCCTTTATCCTAACCTCCTTCCATTTATCCTCTCTCTGTCAATGCTTCCCCCCTTCCCCCATGCACGCAGGGAAGTTTAGCTGTATGATTCCATTGTCATTACACATTTTTTATGTAACAATATCTTAATAGAAGTATACAAGGATTGAATGTACCTTTCTTCAGGTCCACGTAGAAATTCTTTCTCTACTGCGCTGTATGAATTCATTGTGTCGACTGCAAACTCTGTGATGAAGCCTGCCACAATACTGCCAATACAAAAGTCTACTGCACGAGTGAATTTGTTGTTTACCTGTTGTAACCGCTCAATTTGTACTGGGGTCCACTCTAGCTTTCGAACCCGGTTCGTCACGTGGTTATCCTTCAACCTTAGTATCCACTCCTGTAGTAGATGCGGAAAATCACAGAAAAATACTTCATGTAAATCAGTAAACACATATTTATCTAGATATTTGCGAGGTGTGATTCTAGGGTTTCTATTGTCTTTATGGGAAAACTCTATCTCTTTGGTTCTCAACCAACCTTCAATTTCTTCTTTCGTGTGGTTCCACGGTCTCAACATTCCCTTCTAATGGCTCATTGGTCTTCTTGTTTCGCTTGTTCTTTTCTCGTGCAATCTATCTTATCTACTCAGTCCTCTTTTGTTCCTTCTAACACGAAAACATAACCATTTGTTGGTTTAACTTCTCTCTTTTACTGTCTGAGTTACTGACCCAGGGTTCATATCTTTTTGGTTTCCAACAAAGCCTCTAAAACTATCGACCCTCCTGGTAAACTAGAAGGCAACACAGTACACAGAATGCACTGCGCAGTCTCACCCGAGATAGATTTAAATGGGTGGCTATAATACTCAGGTGTTTACAACCTAGGATTGAGTATGAGATAGGGGTTTATTAACCAGAGACATGCGCTATGATCTGCGAATGTAATCTAATTATTCCTCACGGGTGCACATTCCCATTTCATAGTTTAATTACCGAACAACATAATCGTATTCCATAACAATATATTAACCCATGTATTAAGCATAAAAATGAATTTATGAAAGAAAGTAAAGAGATGCATGCATTCATCAAATTACACAGATATTACTATGGTTCACCCCCTCCTGGGCTACTTCCACAAAGATTTGGCTCTTGGCTCTTTTATTATGATAGTTTTTCATCTCCAGCGCCGCGTGCTTACAATTCTCCTCAAGAATGGATCAGATCTATATGAGGAGAAATAGATCACACCAGGCTCCACAACCTACAATCTAATCCTTAGATCTTCCTCCTCTCCTTGGTTCTTAGCTCAAAAACTTACAAAATTGGTGCATGACCATATTACATAACACATCAACTCATATCTAGATACGATAGAGTATTACAAAAGTTGAACTGATGCAAAAGTGAATCAACCTCTCTATGATACTTGTGTATCTCTATTTTTATATATCAGGCTCTTCATCCATTTACAATGTATTACCAAAACCCTAACCCTATCGACGTTAGGTCTTCCTCCCATGCACGCTTGATGTTCTTCCTCCAGCTGCCATTTTCCTTGTGCATGCTTTCTTGCATGTGCGCGTGTTGTTCTTTCTCCAGCTGTTACTTCCATTTCTGCATGCTTTCTTTCCCATGATCATCCTCCTTTCCACTTTGGCCTGGTGCCAACACCAGTGAAAGTGCGAAAATTCCTATGATATATAGATCCGTGATAGACAACAACACAATGACCAAGTATGTAGAAGCACGTAAGAAGTGATGATGATCGTGATAAGATTGAGTAGCTTCAGAAGATATCCTTATTGTATTTGACCAAAACAAACGCTAAAGAATATTATTATATTATATTTTTTAATTAGACCCTATTGTGCCTTTTTAAAAGTCGGCCCTATTTTTCCTTGACAATTAAATGTAAATAAAAGGAAAAAGTGACAGGTCGGCCCAGACTTAATTTAGGGAGGACAAACTACTATTTATAAAGGAGGCTAGAACCTCACTTGGAGACACACACACTATCTCTACACTATTAATAAGCGCACAAGTCTTGGAATAAGAAGCTACTACAACTAGGTGAGATGTTTATGAGGGTTTTGGTATATCTCTTGGATACATCTTGGTTAAGTGGTACACTACCCTTTCCTAGTGAAGGGTTAGAGGAGGATATTCTTCTTTGTTAGTTCTCTCTTGAAGAGAAGCATTTTTATTGGTTGGCTAATCTATATTGAGAAAGTTTGCTGGGTTTTCTTCTCCTAGAGGGATTCCCAGGATAATATTTGTGTCTATCTTGTTTCTGGCATTTCCTCTCTTTAAGTGATATTATATATGTAGTTAATGAGCTAAACTATTGTAATAATAAATAAGAACTGTAACTGTTAGCTGCATAAGTAAAATATCAATACCCCCCTCACTTAAGGACCTCAATGTAGCTTTCCCACTAAATATATGCATGTCCTTTTATCTTGAATATGGAAAAACATATTTTTTTTCTCCTCTCATACATTATGTACACTAAAATAGGATTTTTATTGTTGCAACCAATTATTAAACTTAACTATGTCTACCTCACTTTTGTAGAACTTGATTTCAACCTTCACTTCCACTTTAAATATGTACTAAGATAATTTTTTACTTGAGTTCCCCCCCCCCCCCC
>ML780855.1:405968-443457 GCA_009831015.1 Picea engelmannii | reverse complement strand
CAATTCTTCCTTCTCTTCCCTCAACTCCTTACAATCTTCTAGTTTCTCTCGAGAGTCAAGATGCTCTAAAAATGGGTCAATCTTCTTGTCAAGCGTGACCATGAGTAAGGCCATACTCTTTGAATTGTCAACTAATTAAGATTTTTACCTTGAAAATCATAATTCCCCATCATATTTGAGTATTTAACTATTCTCATTTTCTATATTGAAGTCTCGTGGTATCTTCCTTACCATTTTTGTGCCAAACTCGGGATCTACAAGGTATAACTCTCTCTTGGATTTAGACTTTTTGAGATGAGCAAGAAAATACTATGCTCAAACCAAACTAATTCAAAACTAAAATAGGTTAAATACTAATATTATCTATAACATTTTTTTTATATTTCAATGGTCTACTCACCAAAACATATATTAAATTACAGCTATTGCATTGAGCCTATGCTCAATTGCAAAACTATTCTTTTTGTACTTTTAGTGGTTTAATATAAAAATAAACATACCATATAGATTTTTTAACCATTGACAAATATGAATGCAATTATGAAAAAAAAATGATCATAATGGAACACCATAAATACAATATTTTCCCCAAGAAATCTGATGTGGAAAAAACCAACAAGAATATGAAGGATTATGCATTTCTTCTTAAGCATATGAGAGTACAAGGAAAAATGCATAAATATTTAAGCTTGATTTCAAACTATGAGACAATATGGACTACTATAGTCCCCTACATAGTTATTTTACTCCTCTATTATGCTATCTCTCTACTTGTCTTGGTAGTTTCTTTGCTATGGAAGATAAAGTCACCACAATAGGAGCTAATCCCTTTTCCCTTTTTTGGCTAGGGTTTTAACACCCTTCCTTTGACATTAGGGTTAGTGTTTATGATTCTATGATTATTATGGAAGTATCTAGTGGTTTCCCATATATCACTAACTCTATATGGGTGAATCATGGTGATATGATGTGGCTGCCACTTGGACTTACAAGAAATATTTGGACTATTACCTTGTCAAGGGCATAACCTTTGCATACAAACTTTATTTGAGGAAAAAGGAGAATCTTTGGAAATATATAGACCTATAAAATGTAGTGAATACCTTCAAAAAAAATTTCCTCAAGTTCAAAGACAAAAAAAATATAATTCTTTGACCTCAAACTAGAAAATTTCTCTTGCCTGTCGGTTAGTGCGATTTTTAGGATTTGACCCAAATAGACACTTATAATCCATAAATTATATATTTCATGTTATACAAAACAAATCAATTCACATATTAACTATTTAGATCCATTTTGGATCATATTTGGTCTATTTTCCACTTGGAATCTAGAGCATCATAAAACAATTAAATGCAATCCATTGCATTGTCCACCAACTCTTATTACTTTAGAATGGTAAAAAGGGATTCATTGACAAATTAGTCATTGACCATTTGTCTAGCATGTATTTCAAGGAGTGGGATACCCTTAATGAGATCTTGTGCAATATAGTGATGAAATAGATACCCCAAGGCCTAATTTTCCATGACATAAAGAGTTGGATCTAGTAGCAATGCTTACCTGATAGACATGAATAAACTGATCTTATCTACCTTAGCATAGTTTTTTTAAAAACCAAAACTGGGAAATTTTTGTATTAATAAAAGTTGTAGCCAAGGATCATAGAAAGATTACAAAATATAATTGGATTTTGAGTTTCAAACAAAATTGCTAGTGCCTTATTTTCCAGGTACATGAAAACACTTAAAGTACTTATATCCAAAAAGAATTCATGCATATATTTCTTACATTAGTAAATTATGACAATTTTTTGACATAATAAAAACGAAAATACTAGATGACTAAACGAGATTATGGGCTTGAATTCATGTCACAATTGGTTGTGCTACTTGAGAGGATTTTTTCTTCGTTACTACTATTATCCATGCTTCCTTTGTCTTTGACAAGATCCTTTCCATTCCTACCATTCTTGATTAGTCTTGAAATGGGGGATATAATTTCTCTTGTATCTCATATTTTTTCAACCTAATCCACCCAACTTGCTTTAAGAGCATGTTTTTCTAGTTCTGAAAAAATTCTTCCACGGATCCATGTTGTACCAAGCCTTTCTAAGATGGAGGATCTTCTTTTGAAGCAGTATATCTATTTTTCTTTGGATCCCTCTCTACATCCCTAGGTTCATTTGTTTCCACTTTTGGCTCATCCAAGGGAGGATACAAAATAGATGGACCTTCCTTGGTTATCAAATGACATGTCAAAGAATTTGGTGATATTCCTCTGTTTTTCAAGGGAACCTCTTTGGAACCTTCTTTAGGAGGATCTGAATTAGGTGATAATTCATTGTCAATAAGATGATGATATTTATTGGATTCCTTCCACCAGGTTGATTTGCGTTGTATCTTTCTAGCCTTCCTTGAACCTTTAGGGCATTGTGATTCAAGGCGTCCTATTTCAAAATAGGATTTGCAACACAATTAGTTTTTTTCATAATCCAACTTTTGAGTCCACGAATATTTTTTTGCTATCAAAGTTATTTTTTCTAGAAACACTTTGTCGAAATCCTTTTCCATTCATATTTGAGTATATGTACATATGCTGAAATTCTTTGTTTCAAGACTTATGAAGTAGAACCTTCCAAGATATTTACCAATGGACTATCTTAACATATTTTATAGATAAATAAGTTGAGGCATTAGAAAATAATGTCTACTTCTTGAATATAATATTAGCCAAAAATTTTAGTTCAAGGAATTTAAAAAATGAGATTCTATTCCACATGATCATAGCCTTTTTAAAAAATGAAGATTAACTAAAAGTTCCTTTAGCCCCATGCATATGATTAATTCCATATGTTACCAAACTATAAGAACATTTTCCAAAATAAAACATTCTCTAATGAATTACATTTACATTGGCTTAATTGTCTTCATTAAGGTGTAGCAAATTTATTGGGTCTAATATTTTTTCAAAATCATATTAGAAACATTTAAGAGTGTTAATAGCTTCCAACTAATTATTAACTATGGTTCTCCTACTTTATGAATGAATTTGATTAATCCCATGTTGTTAAATGCACCTAGAGACTTTCTATGCATTGCTTCTTGTATGTATTGAGTATGTTGGGCCAAACAAAATTCCACGTGGCATTCAAAAAATTACATGGGAATATATATAGCCTAGGTGAGTTGTCATAATCCATAACCAATAAGTTATCTGTGAATTTTGAAAAAACTAACCCATGGTCATATATTCATTCCTAATAAAAAACAACTTCGAAGGCACATGGTAATACAATACAAGTCTACATCACCACCATTCCTTCATTTGCCAACACTTGTGACCAAAAAATATCACAATAGTGGCTAGAAAATTCCCACTTGATGTCCTGCTAATTGGTTGAATTCCTGATATATAAATGGTATGCCTATGGTCTATCCGTTTTGTCAACATGGATCTCCGTGGAAATAAATAATTTTCTCTGTTGATAATCACCAACAGACATAAAAAAATAATGGCTCTATTTCATATTTGGTTCACTACTTGGAATCTTGCTTCAATAGACATACCTCTATTAAATGAAGGCTCTCCAAATCTATTCTCAAGATGCAAATTCTCTCCACACATCAAATGGAATATATGTGGCAGCATTGTAGCTATACTCTAGTGATCAAATAAGTGAATAATAGGTGAATACAACAATGTTAGAGTGTAAGATACTAGAACTAATATAAAATCTATGTATTCATGCAAACCCACCACAAAATAACAAACACCTGACAATAATCACTTGCAATATTGGATGTAGAATGTGGTTAAACAAAGAATAGATAATACACTCAACCAATTCCAACACTCAAGCATCATTTAAAATAGTGAATAGAGATAGGATTACAATGTAGATATATTATAGTTCTCATGGTTTACATAAAATGAAAGAAAATATTAAAACCAAAGCTACATCAAGTATACATAGCCATCAACTCCATGTGACAACAAAGATCATTTTTACATCAAAAATCTAAATGGGAAAACTTGGTTCTAGGGAATTTTTATCAAGTATTAAATTGATTACAAAAGGGAGAGCTATACACATATTTAGTGTATAGTTACACACTAGTAGGGAATTTGTAGATGGCCATGATTCAACAAAAATCTTCTCTCATTGTGGGAAAAAATAAATTTATTCTTCTCCTCTAATCATCAAGCATACTACTTCTTTGAGCTCTCATCTGTTCTACTACCCTTCTTCATTTCCTCCTCTCTATTCCAATCAACTCCCTTCTTCATCAAAACCTTCATTTTTAATGTGATACATTGGAAGGAAAACTATCATAATGTTTTTTTTCAACTTCCAATGGTGTTTTGAACATTTTCTCAACTTTGTAAAAAATAATTAAATTCTTATTATAAAGTTTACAAAGTTTTTTTTTTTTTTTTTGTGAGGATCCAATTTCGATCACACCTCCCCATTTGTAGGTTTTTGGTCCCAAAATATTCAACTCCCTTATTCTCTTCCTTCAATATTCCTATGAAAATATCTAAGAAAATGTACCTCTACTGCAAGATGGAAGATAACATATGAATAGGGGCTTCCTTCGACATAATCATGTTGTCCATCTCATGGCTAGAGATGAAATTAATTGTAATAAGTCATTGGAAAATTGATTCTCCTTGGGATGAAAGTGCCAGCATGTCCTCTTTCCCCTTTACTTTAACTCTCTGAGCTTTCCTCTTGGTTGTTTGGTTCTTAGGATGGAGTTCTGGGTGAATCCTCCAAAATTTGGTGTCCCAATGTCCAGTCAATATACAATAATAACAATAGTATCTACATGGGTTGCTTGGCCTTGTAGAGTGCTAACAATTTCTATCCTTTTGACACCCTTTCTTGCAAGAGAAAAAAGTCAAAGACAATTTACATACCTTTTTGGTTTTTGATGATTTTTTCCATCTTGGTTGCATGGTCTCCCAAGAGTCGCAATGGACCTAGATGGAGGGATCATCTATTTTCTACCCTCTCTCAATCCTCTACGAGTATATTTGAGTGGCTTACTACACACTCATTTTCCAACTACCTTTTCCTCCATGGGAATGGTTTGTTTTTCGATTCCTCTTGTCTTGAAGAAGATGGTTTGAGATGAACTTGTGCTAGCTTCTTGCCCACTAAATCCTAGGAATTCATTCTTGGGTCTCTATTGAGCTATAATGGGGATCCAAATCCCTTGGACATAATAGCCCATTTTCCTCATGAGCTTGGAATTGATGTCTCTAGTGTGTTTTTCAAAGTCACTAAATGTATATTGAGAAAGGGTATTGGAAGGTGAGTTTAGCATGATTGACTCTGTCATGGTGTTGGCTTCTATAGTGGACATGGGAGGGGCTTAGTTGGTTTCTTATAAATATACATGTAGCTTCTTCAAGGCCTCTTCCTTCACTTCCAAATACTAGTATAGCTAAGAAATCACTTCGGTGAACCTATCCTTTTTCCAATTATCTAGCTAAGTGAATTTTCCTCCAATTGCAAGAGCTGTATTATTCTCCTTTATAATTCTTCCCTCATGGTGGTGAAGGAGTCTTGGAATTTGGAAACTTGTTTTTCCATCTCATCTAATTTCTACATAAAATACTTAATTTCCTCTTGTATCTACCTATTGAAGTCTCTCCACTCTTATAACTTCTCCCTCTTCAAGGATTTTCCCATGGAAGCATATTCAAGGTCTCTAACAAACCTTCTATGATACAATATAATCCATAAATAGTACGCCTATGGCTTTTCCATTTCGTCAAAATGGCTATATATGGAAATAAATAATTATCTCTACTGCTAATCACCAAAAAGCATAAAAAATAATTTCTCTATTTCATATTTGGTTCACTACTCAACTTCTTGCTTCTATAGACATACCTATGTTCAATGTAGGCTCCCTAAATTTGTTCTCAAGATACAAGTTCTCTCCACACATCAGATGGAAGATACAAGGAAACATTGTAACTATACTCCAGTAATCAAATAAGTGAATAATGGGTGAATACAAAAATGTTGTAGTGTATGGTATTGGTATTAATTGAAATGTTTTGTACTCATACAAACCCACCATAAAATAACAAACACTTGACAAGAAGCAATTGTAGGATTGGTTGTAGAATGTGGTTAAACAATGAACCAACAATACACTCAAACAATTCCAGCACTAAAGCAAGAATTTAAACCAATGAATATATCTAGGCTTACAATGTAGCTATGTTATAGTTCTCATGGTTTACATATAATGCAAGAATATATTATAACCAAAACTACATCAAGTATACTCAACCATTAACACCATGAGACAATGGAGATTATTTTTACATTGGAAATCCAAATGGGAAAACCAAGTTCTAGGGGATCTTTATTAAGTAGGAAATTGACTACAAAAGGGTGAGATATACACATATTCAATATATTATTACTCATTGGAAAGAAATTTGCATATGATCATGGCTCAAAAACAATTTTCACTCATCACGAGACAAACTCGATGCCTTATTATCCTCCAATCATCAAGTAGACTACTTCTTTGAGCTCTCATATATAGTACTTCCCTTCTTCATTTCCTAGTCTTTGTTCTATTCAATTCCCTTCTTCATCACAAGCTTCATTTTTAATGGGACAACTTAGAAGGTAGACCATCACAATGGTTCATTTCAACTTCCAAGGGAAGTTTGAACATTTTCTCAACTTTGGAAAAAACAATTAAATTCTTGTTATAAAGTTTATAAAGAGATTTTTTTTCTTGGTGAGGATCAAATTTATATCACTTCATATTAAGGCCTCAACAAACCCCAAGTCATCAAACCTAGGAACCCCCCTTTAAATTTTATTTTTTGGATTTATCATCAAAGGTTACATTTCTTGAAATATTTTTCATATAATGCTTTGATGAATGCTTAAATGTTTTGAGTTGTTATGTATCACATGGATGCTTGAGAATACATACAAATGGGCTTTTCCCTTGTGATTTTGAATGCAAACATTCAATTCTTTGCATCATGCCTCATGAAATTCTTAGGTTCATTTGATGGCATGATTCTTGTTTCTTGATGATTCTTTTGATCTAATTAATTTTGTATGATTTGGTTTTAATATCATTTTCATTGTAGGTTATTTCTCTTGTATAATATTGGCATTGGCCTATTTGCACACTTGATTGATTATTAGTTTGTATGATCTCATGGTTTAAGATTTTTCAATGCTCAATATTGTGCAAGTTGAAATGCCTTATATCCATTCAATTAATAATGGAAATTAAGCCAAAACCTATATCCCTTCAACAAAAGGCATAACAAGTAGGTTATAAAACCAAGAAGCAAAGAAATGAGAAACTAGGAAGTATACATTTAAATGAAAGTGGTGCAATGACATGTGAAGGAGTTATAAACCACACTTTGGAATATTCTTCATTGACGTTATGTTGCACTTAATTATGTAACATCATGCATGGGAAAATCATAAATTTTCATAATGAGATTGATGAATTTAGTGTCCAAAACTTAATGAAAAGCATGGTGAGAAGGGCATGCAAAGTTCCAAGGTGAAGGAAATGTTTTATCCTAAACATGAAGATACAATTTCAAGCCTTGTTTAAGTTATTTGGACCCATATCATACTATTAAAGGATTTTTATTCAATTTTGGATAAAAGCGGTGGTTTTAATAAAGTTTTCACTCTAAGTGCATTTGGCACCCGGGGCTACCTGTCATAGAACATTTTGAAACCTCCATGTCCTAAATTTCCAATTTTCCACCTTACTCACCACTTGCTAAATGTTTTGAATCCTAAGACTACTTAAACAACCTCATTGGAAATCCACATACTCTTCCTTCTCACAAAAGGAGATTGTACATGCCATTCCTGCTCAGAAAAGGAGTGTGTACATGCCCTTTATGCTCACAAAAGGAGTTTGTAACTCAAAAAGTGAACAAAAAAATATAAAATCCATGAAAATCACACACTCTTGAGTGGGGTTTATGAATTCCGTACACTTGTTCCCTCATAAAACATGTTCCAAACTGTCTCAACCAACATACAATGGTACAAAAAGAGGTCTAAATGGAAGGAAAGGATAAGAATGTATGCGATAGAAAAGCTATCATACAAATATCCTCATGCTATATCAATCAGAGGTGGTTGTTTCCCTCGAGTTTTTATGACCTTCAACCTTTAGAAAACCCCTTTTTTTAAATAATTTCTCTTTTTCATGCATTTGGGGCCTAAAACCTCCCAATTTTTCTCATCCTATTGTGTGGAGAAGATGTAGAGTCTTGAAGTAGTATTAAATGGACCAGGGATGGAGTAATCTAGATAACGATTATGGAAGATGTTGGTAGAAAATCAGGTATAACATTATATAGTGTTTTTTGATTTAATTAAAATGGAAAATCTCTCTTCTTTCCCTCCCCAAAATATAACGATTTTCTTCAGTAATTGATCTCCTTCTGTATTTGGTTGTGGAACTAACTTTCATTTTTATCTATTGGTTTGAGGAAGGTTCATGTCTTCTTGTGTGTAGGTCTTGAAGCTTGGATTGGATCAAGGACAAGTGAAGTAGGATCAACACTTGGGATTTTATCTCCAAACAACCATCAAGACCAGGTAGGTCCTCCCTGTAATTTAAAGGTAGTGACAACAAGTACTTTTAGACTAATATTAGAGATAAAAGTGCATTTTTATATTAAAATAATATGTTATAATCCACCCTAGCTATAGGATAAAATTATTTACAACACTACCTTGACCATTAATTATCAATTATTTGTGTGATATTTTTATATATGCTAGTGAGTTGGACTAAAAATCATATAGAATAGATGGGCCTCACACAAAAAGTTGTTAGTTTCAGTGAAGCATCATTTCAAATGGGAGTTGGACTTTGGCCTTTAAGATGGGTTGTTTGTGCACGCCTTTGGGTTCCAATCAAAATTAGTAAAGGAAACTCTGAAAGAGGATAGATACAAATTTTTGGGGTCTGGAAAATCAACAAAACCAACAAAATTAAATTTCAATGCCTACATGTACAAAAACACACATTAAAAAATTCTTGTCAAGTAGGCCAATTGAGCTTCCTAGTTTATGAAAGGATTGATTTGAAGGTGGAATTGTGAATTCATCCACTTGTTAGAAATATTGTTTCCTTATTTATTCCTTGAAATTGATTATTTGATGATTCGAGGCTATGAGAGTGAGTTAGATATTTAGGAATTAAAAAAGGTAGGGAGTTTGTTATGCAACAAACACCCAAATAACATAAAAATATCATAAAAATATAAAGAGAAGTAACTCCACATATTGAGAACGAGAGAGAAAAATGCAAGAGAAGCCTCTTTGAGGGAGAAACTTCCTTTCACAATATAACAAATGCACATTGACATGATATGATCTCTAAAAGTAGTTCTCCTTGGTATATATAGAAGATAAAGGGTACAATTACAATTAAAGGATCTAGCTAACCATTAAATGTCCCATTCAACCAATAAGGGAAACATTAATACAACAATAGAAATGTAATAACTCAATATCTAGGGATTAACATGACCCTCTCCTTCAAACAAGTGTTTCCCTAGACACTAGATTAGATATGAATGTTTTTTCATGGAGAACTCGTCTTTCCATGTTGCCTCTTATACTAGTAGGTTTTTACACTTGATGAGGTACTTAGTAATTGCTCAATTTCACAGTTTCTTGATCCATGTCTCAAGGATTTTTTCCAGTTTTAGTATGATTTTCCCTTCTTCATTAATCTCTAGTAAAATAATCTAAACTAGGATCTTGTCATCGATTACCTTATTTAAGAAAGAAACATGGAATATTGTATGTACACATGAAGATGGAGGCAACTCTAATTCGTAAGCCATACTTCCAATCCTCTACAACACCTTATAGGGACCATAGTACTTGGTACTAATTTAGTGTCCTTATTTTGTTGCTTGAGGGACATTTGTTTAGATGGTAGTAGCCTCATAAATACCCAATTCCCCCCTTCAAATTACCTTTCATTGTAATGTTGATATGCTTGTTATTTCTTCCCATTTTGTGCTATATCCAAGTTTTCCTTCAATAATTGGATAACTTCTTGTTAGATCTCTATGTGGTCCTCCATTACTTGAAACTTCACTTTCCATCTCAAGGGTGATGTGATGGATGGAGGATGATAACCATAAAGTGCCATAAATGAGGACATTTTTGATGAAGTATGGAAGGATATGTTGTACCACCATTATGACAAGGGAAACCACTTGACCCATTATGTCTACTTATCATATGCAAAGCAATGAAGATACCCTTATATACATTTATTAACAATCTAAATTTAGCCATTGGATTGAGGATGTTTAGAGGACCTATGAGCCAATTGAGTATCCAAACAAGAAAACAATTCAGTCCAAAAACTACAGTGAAAATTGGATCTCTATTAGGGGTGGAAAGTGTTGGGAGGGGGGGGCTCATTCTTGATCCCAGAGGAAATTAAGAAAATACATTTGAATAGGGTCTATGTAGAGCATCAAACAATCAAGTGGAGTCATTGGCCCTACTTCAAGGGTTGATTCTTCTTGATGAAAGTTATATCAAAAGACTTATTTTATTTGGGGATTCAATATTAGTTACCAAATTGATGCTTATATATTCCTCCCCAAACAAAGACAAGATTATAAGGATTTTTAAGAGAATAAGAAAGGAATTCGCTAGGTTTAAAAGTGTTAAAACTACGATATCCTAAGGGAGCTGAACTACCTAAAAGGGTCACTAAGCTAGATGGTGGCACTTTAGAAAACAAAGTGGGGTTTCATTCTCCCACATACCTTAAGTTCTAACCCAAAGTCATGCATTGGAGTTGTAGGAGGGACAAATGGAACATTAGGGAAATTTAACCATGAAACATGGCAACCAAGGAGCATTACCTCTGTGGTACCCACACACACAAAAAATTTAATATTAGTATTTAGATATTGATTTATTGCATTTTTGTTGTTATATTATTGTTTTCCTTATTGGTTGGATAGATCCCTTAATTGCAATTGTACCATTTGTCTTCTATATATACCAAGGATACCTAGTTTTAGAAGGCATCTCATCTTGTACGTTTGTTATATTGTAAAAGGAGGTTTGCCTCTTGAAGAGGCTTATCATTCATTATTATATCTAATTCTCAAGTCATAGAGTTACCTCTCTTTCTATTTTTATTCTATTTGGGTGTTTGTTACCTAACATTTGGTATCAAAGCATATGATCCTTGGGCTTGGTTATTTCAAACGAGCCATCTTGGTATTTTCACTATAACTATTTTTCTGGATAGTTTTAGATTGAAATTTTTTTGGGAGCTTGAGGTGACATATTGAAGTATAGGTGGTAAGATACTTATATTTTGGTTCTCTATACTTTCGAAGATATAGTCTATGGAACTTAGGGGTTTTGACTAGTCATAAAATTAATATCAAATGAGTCATGTTTGAATTTTCACTATAAATATTTTCTACTACATTTTAGATATAATGTTTTTTGAGACTAAGGAAACCCAATGAAACACCTATGGTAAACATTTTATGTTCTGGTTTGTTTTACTTTAAAAAATACATGCTATGGAAATTAGGGTTTGTGTCTAGTCCTAAAACTAGTCTCAAACAATTAATTTGTTCATGCTTACACAGTAGTAATTAGTGTTATATAGAAAATTTGTGTTAGGTTTTGTGAAAATTATAGACGTTTCGATCCCAAAGATGGGATCATCCTCAGAAGTTTCTTAAGATCACTAATTAACAACTTTATCTTTTTATCTATAAATAATAATGTTCCAATTTTTGTGAATTTTGTAGCCGACTTATGCATTTGGATCATTATTATTGTTTTTTAGATTGTGCAAAATGGGTTTCCAAGCTTCACTAATTTTTAATCCCTCATATTTGTTTAGGTTATTCCTATTTAGTTAAATTTCTAAAGCCTCTCTTATTTTTATTTTTCAATAATGCTCCATTTTGGCGATGAAATTTGTGTTCTCAATGCATATGTGGTGTCTTGAGTCTTCGAAGTGTTTTTCCAGAGATAAATTTTTGCTTCGGTTATGTCTAATGTCAGTGCAATTTTCTTTAAGCCTGAATTGAAAGGATCTTCCCATCTCTCCAATATATTGTTTTTTGCATGAGCAAGGGAGGGTGTATACTCCACTTTTCAGTAGACTTGGGTTTATGGCATCTTTTGCATGGTCCAACATCTTTCTTAGTGTGTTGGGAGGAGAGAATGAGACTTTGATGTTACCCTTTCTTAGAATTTTGGCAATTTTCTCCGTGGTCGCTTTAATGTATGGATGGTTTATATTTTTTCCTTCCTCCTTATCATCGTTTCTCCTATTCTAAGGTCCTCTTCTTTCCTTTAAAACTAACATGTTAAATTATTTTTCTTGATAGTCAATTCTTTTGAATACATTTTCCAGGTGTTTCGGCTCTTGCTTAGTGTGCTCGACATCATATATTCTAATTTATCGAGTTACTAAAGTGCTAATAGCCTGAGATGTTTGTGCAGGGTGGTGATGTGAGTTTTCATGTAGATATTTCTCTGTGTGGGTTTTCTTTCGATAGACCTCATGTGATAGCATGTCATTGTTTTTCTTGGATATGAGGACATCTAGAAAGGGTATGTTGTTATTTTCCTCTAATTCCATGGTGAATTTTAGGCTTTCTTCTTGACTATTTAGGTGATTTGGTAGGCCATTTAGGATATCTCTTCCATGTGTCCATACTACACATGTATCATCGACGTATCTCTTCCACATTTTTGTTTTTTGGGGATAAGAATCAATATATTATTTTCAAATTTTTCCTTGTAGAAATTGGCCACCTCATGGGATAGTAGGGATCCCATTGCCAGACCTTCAAATTTTTCATAGAAGCATCCAAAAAATATAAAATATGTTGATTTTAAGCATACTCTTACTAATTTTTTTGTATCTTCGTCGATTAATTTCCTAATGAATTTCATCGTGTCGTCTACTAGAATTTTTTTGAATAATGAGACTACGTCAAAGCTCACCAATACTTCATCCTTGTCAATTTTCATGTCCTTGATTTCCTCTATTGGACACACCGACCACACTAAGAGGGGGGGTTGAATTAGAGTAGGTCTCTTTTTAAACTTCCCTTCACAAAACTCCTTAGTTAGCAATCACCATTTACTCATCACTTATTACTGTTATTTATAACCAGTTGTATGTGAACATATATCAACAATAGATAACAACAACATATATCATCAATAATCCATCACCACAAAGAACACAAAGAACATAAGATGTATGTACAATTTTATTTTTATTATGGACTACAATCCTTGGGTTTATCAACAACAAATGAATACAGTTACAACTCCACAAGAGCACCAACTCTGCAATGCAAGACTCAGCTTACACAACTCAACACCAACTGAGAAGAGGATTCAATCCTCAACAGATACCAATCTGTCAACATGTACGCGACCTATCAGTAGTGCAACACACATATGTATGCACCCTACCGATAGTACAACTAGCATATGTACACAACCTATCTATACTGCAACCTACGTATGCCCTCTGAATAATTAGGGTTTTCTCTCCTTGAAAAACTCAGATCCTCTACATCCTTTAGTCACATCTACTTCTTCCTTTCACTGTCCAATATGTACCATAAACAATCAAAACACATCTATGATCTCCAACAACTTTCTCATGATCCTCAACCATACAATATGAATGTTACTCAATCATAAGTAACCACTGTACTATGGAAACCATATCAGTACTGAAACATAAGAGTGTTTCTCACTCTATCAATCAACCAACATAAACCATATCACAACATCCATACCAAGAATGCCTTAATCATTCACCATACAATAAGCAAGAGTATCCATCAAGACAACTATGCAACCAACCCAAAAATTTTATGGCATATATGAGCCCATAGAATTAATATCTGGAACTTTCTTCAGCCTTCAGGAACCTGGCACCAGCTCACACTCAATTCTTCATGAATTTATTCAACTATATGTTCTCTGACATCCTTTAGCTTGCATGTGTATGTGCCCTGCCTTACTGTATTCCGTGTATGTACGTGCTCTGGCCCACTACTTCTCGCGTACTCCTTCATAAACTAGGGTTTCTAAACTTCTGAAAATTTCACCGTTAAGATCTCATACTTATGGAAACTTTGATGTGTCCATGATATCCTCCAATCACTCTCTTCCTTAGAATAGATCTTCAATATATGCTCAAGAGAGATATTCTACAAGAGACCCTTGCCTCTTATTTATACTTTTCAAGTATCTTCCATAGAAGCATCTTCTTGGCCACTTTTCCCACATATCCACTTTATCCACAAAACCATTTGTCCACATAGTCACTTTTATTCAACTTTTTCCAATAGGCCACTTGTCCATATATCCAATGTCCATTGAACTCACTTTCCTCATTTTAGGGTTAACCCACTTATAACCACTTTCCATAATTAGAAAGTTCTCCATTTACTTTATTATTTAAATAATCCTCTTTGAATTTATCACTTCACTTTATTATTTAAATAATTTATTCTTTGTAAGGACTTTGACTTCTTTGACCTTTCGAGGCTTCTAGCCAACATATGAGGGTCCTCCAACTTCGTAAGGCCATAACTCTCAAACCGTGAGGAGTTATGTGACGTTCCACATACCACTAGAAATGACATGACAGGCACTATCCATATAGGATAGCGTCACTAAAAAATTCATTGATCTTCATCTCATTATTACACAATTAAGAATGGGTTCTCTAACCATACTTCTAGGACAACTTAACTGCAAAGAGTCTTCCTGTGAGGGTTTTCACCATAAGGGGACCACTTTGGAGTTCATCCATTTGTACTTCCTATCAACCATGACATGAACATAATGAGTCATCTTTACATCAATCCAACCGGAATAACCCATGAAAATATGCATGACCACATGATTCAACGATCAATACATTAATGCATCCATCCATCTATGTACCATATATAAATGACAACTCATTGATCCATATTCATATATGCATCATATGACAACACATTGATCAATCCATTGACATACTTCATCAATATACTATGAAAATACATTTTTCCTTTGACATCAATGACAACATGATCCAACATCCTCAACCATATTAGTGGACTGTTTTACAAAATATGTTGTGTGTCCAACCAGACAATTAAGTTTCTTCGCAAGAAACTTAAATGTATGGTTGAACACACATCATCTTTCATAAAAGACTCCACTAATATGGTTGAGGAAATAAAGGACATGAAAATTGAGAAGGAGTACTTATTGGTGAGCTTCGACGTAGTCTCATTATTCACAAAAGTTCCAGTAGACGACACGATCAAAGTCATTAGGGAATTAACTGACGAAGATACAACAAAATTAGTAAGAGTATGCTTAAAATCAACATATTTTGGCTTTCATGGATGCTTCTATGAACAAGTTGAAGGCATGGCGATGGGATGACCACTATCCCATGTGGTGGCCAATCTATACATGGAAAATTTTGAAAAATAATCTATTTATTCTTATCCCCCAAAACTAAAAATTTGGAAGAGATATGTTGACGATACATATGTAGTATGGCCACATGGAAGAGATAGCCAAAATGGACTACTCAATCACCTAAATAGTCAAGTAGAAAGCATAAAATTCACCATGGAATTAGAGGAAAATAAAAACATACCCTTTTGATCCAGGTGGATATTGGTGGCCACCCACCTTTTCCAACTAGCTCAAAACAATTTTCTGGCAATTTTGGTAATTTACTATTTTTAGCAGTTTTCACTTCCAGAGCTGTTTTGAGGTCCTAAACGATTTTTTTTTTGGGAAAAAAGGTTTGAAATATGAAATTTCCTTTTTTATTGTTCTTGAAATGAATCTCCTCAACAATACCTTTCCAATGGGCTATCATACGCCTAAAATGAATATCGTATGCAAAAGTTACGACCCCGGGAAGTTGATGTACTAACTTACCCAAATGGGGCCGACATGACTTTTGGTGCTTCATCTCCTAGGGTTAGGTTTTTGGATGTCTATGGTTTTTGGTATTCCTTCTTATTGTAAAAATTAATTTAGAGCCTTATTGTAATTATCTTCTTGCGAATGAGCACAACTGTCACATCTCTTCTCAGAGATAAGCCACCACCATTCCAGCAAGCTCGTTTCCGCTGCATTTTACAATTTCAGCTTATTTTGTTATTGAATAGAAAACTAGTTTTACTGTATCTCTGTTATGTTATGTTAAGCACCTATTAATAATCTTTATTCATTTTGTTCTGCTCATAAAATCCATTTCACTGGTATCATAGCATGTCTTCTCCTTGTCATCTTAATGCATGTCCCCAACGAGGTCGTAGTACAAAGAGTTGGGTATCGAGCTTGTTTCTATTGAGGACAAAATATCTCGCCTGCCCAAGCGACCTCTCATGGTAGGAGAAAATAAAGATGATAGGATAAGAGATCCTTTCAAACTGTTGATTGAGGAAGTCCTCACACAACAGAGGAATGAGATGATGGATAGTTTCATGCAAATCCTTTGATGGCTACCAACAAGTGACGCATCTTCTTCGAGCGGAGGCGCCACCCCCTTCAAGGTACAAATAAACTTCTATATTCATATATTTTAAGGTCAGATAGATGCATATGTTGTATACAAGTGGTTGAATCTACTAGAAGGGTATTTTTCTGTCCATAACTTTTCGAATAGAGAAAAGATTACTTTTGCGCTCCTCAAAGGATTTCCCCATGTCAAAGATTGGTGGGAAAATTTTTGTGAGCAAAAGGAAACAAATAAACCCTCATTATTTATAGTCATGACCACTTGGGAATCCTTCAGAGATTCTATTAAGTAGCAATACTACCCTGTCGGAAGTTATGATGATTTGTATACCAAATGGACCACACTGCGGAAGAAAGAGACCAAGCAATGCCAGATTTTACAAATATCTTCCATACCTTGCGCACCAAGATGGGTATCAAAGATTTGAAGATAAATATGGTGCTCAAGTATCATGTTGTTATGCATAGATACATCCAGACCAAAATGGAATTTATGGACATCTCATCCTTGGGCGCGACCTACCAATATGTCATCAAAATCGAGCAGAAGCTCAAACAAAAGATGCAGAAATTTGGGCCTGGGAACCCCTCACAACAAAATATAGGAAAGGGCGGCCCCAAACCACAGAACAAAGAACAGAGAAAATACAGACAGTATCAGGACAACCAATCCAAGCTACAAGCAAAGAAGGACACCAGAAAGACAATTCCTGGAAGTGGTGCGACTTCCATAAGAGCCGTTGGCATAACACTGTTGACTGCCGCTCAAAGAAGTCGCTAGTGGCCAAAGTGAAAGCCTCTGAATTAGATGCAGATTATGACTCTGATCCAGAACCAAAAAGGGGAATATAGATCATTGATGTGGAACCCTATTCCACCGTTGTTGTTGGTCACTATAATTTCTTATTTAACTAAACAATCAAGTGCTACATAAATTGTCAACCCAGGGAAGTCTGTTTATTTCAAAGGTAATCACACACTATATATTCTCAATCTCAAAAGAAACCTAGAGTTGTAGTAAAAATATCCTAATCACACCTTGCCTTGAACAAACTGAAGTTCTAACTTGAATTACAGGAAAGTAATCTACCTATTGCAGAGTTCAATGTTTAAAGAAGTAATTGTCCAAAGAATCTTGGATTACATTAAGAAATAACAACTTAAGAAAGAAATATTTTCATGATACTGCAAAAGGAAAGACCAACTATTCTGTAATAGAGAACATGACCCTATTCCCCAAGAAGGAATCTTCAGCACCTGTTTCTGATCATCACACTTTCATGAACTCATTGCTTACTGAAATGATTGACACACAATGAAGGCTAACTGACTCTTAACAGAGAAAATAACCCTATTCCCAAGCAAGAATCTTCAACACCTGTTTCTGATCATCACACTTTCATAGACTCATTGAAATGATTGACACACACTGAATACTAACTATCTCTTAACAGAGAGCATGACCCTATTCCCCAAGCATGAACCTTCAACACCTGTCCCTGATTATCACGCTTTCATACATTCACCAAACAAGATTGCTAACTAGAATGATCAACAGTTACCCAAGCATGAATTATATGAAAACAATGTAACAACTAGTAAAGCAGAGTTTCAACACAACAGAGTTCAGTAAAGTAGTGTTTCAGCAAAACATAATTTAATCAAGGCATGAACATAAATAACACTAACACACTACAAAGATAATGGGTGAATCTTGTGAAGAAGGTGGGCCCTCCCTTCTCACAAGATTCCCCTGAAATGAAAGGAACTAGAGAGAAATTCTCAGGACAGTCTTTTATTCATTTGTCAACTGTGTCATATTACAATCTGAAATAAAACACGTCCTTCTCTGTAAAATCCTTTCTTAGCTAAAAAGATGATCTTCTCTAATGATGATTTCCTCTTATTTAAAGAGGAGAATCCCCTCGATACAATTTGATCATCCAATTACATGTGTACATCTGAGTCCTATTCTTAGTCAAATCGACTCTCTATACTGGAATAGGACATCCTAGTCTCCTGCAACAGAATGCTATTACAATAGTTGAAAAGGTGTTGAGTGGGGTGTTGTTGTTTCAGTTGGAGTAACAACTTCTTTATTTGTCTTTTTGTTACTGCTGTTGTATGTTGTTTCAGCATTGCAAATCACGGGTTGTTTCAGCAACAAGATTTTCATTCTGACTGTTTCAGCGCGTGGTCACGCGGTAGCAATGGTTAGTTCTGGCTCAAGGTGTGGCTGTTGTGGTCAATGTAATGGCTTTGTGTTTCTATTTCAGCATCATAGACCACGGAGGGTGTAACAACTTCTTCTTTGTGAGTTGTTGTTTCAGCATCGTAGACCATGGAGAGTGTAGCATCTTTTTCTGTGTGAGTTGTTGTTTCGGTATCGTAGACCACAGAGAGTGTAGCAGCTTCTTCTATGTGAGTTTTTGTTTCAGCATCGTAGTCCACAAACTATTTCAGACACAGGGTGTGCATGCTTTAACTCTTTCAGCAACAGGCCTCAATGCTAATCTACAGTTCGAACTATTTTAGCACTTATATATTTCTGATCAATGGTTAAGTACGAGAGTAATGCAAAATTATATGAAAAACAGATTAAACATATAGTAAAGAGAAGAGACGTTGTATACCTTTGGAAAGATAGGGTAAGGTGATAATGTGAGTTTAAATGTGAGTGAAACAAGGGTGTAATGGTAGCAAAAAGTGTGAGCAAAAAAATACATTGTAGGGTCCTAACAGTTGCTACCACCAAGATCGAGCCTAGTGAACCAAACGAGCTAGAAGAAGGAGATCGCCTCTTCCATTCATAAATGTGGGTAAAAGGAACCCCATTGCACTTCATCGTTGATAGTGGTAGCTAGAAGAACCTCATCTCAATAGAGGTTGTCAAGCAGCTGGACCTGTCGACAATGATGCACCCACAACCCTACACCATTGGATGGCTTCGCCAAGGAAGCGATATCCACGTCAGCCAACATTGTCGACTGTCGTATGAAATCAATCTCTTCAAAGACGAGGTATTGTGTGATGTTTCTCCTCTCGAAGTTTGTGATGTTCTTTTGGGCCAACCTTATTTATGGAAATGTCATGTTGTATATAAGTCTAGGCCTCGTAGTGTTGTTATTACTTTGAATAGGAAATTGTACAGGATACCCAAGGTAGTCCCACCCAGTGCTATTTCCTTGATCTCTCCTAAGCAATGCAGGAAGGTCATCTCTCAGACAGGGAAGTTTGTCTTCTTCGTGATTCACTCTTAGAATAAGTGAAATATCATAGCCACATATAGGGTCTTTGTGTTTGATCTCTCCACATAGCAGAAGCAAGTAGATAAGGTCATGGAAGAATACTCAGATATCTTCTCCTCACCTACTGGCTACTTCTTCACTGCTAGGTCAAGAACCCCATCGATCTGACCCTCTACACACTTCTTCCCAATGGGCCAGTCTATTGTTTCTCCCTATTAGAGAATGAGGAGATCAAGAAACATATCCAAGAACTGCTCCAGAAGGGGCACATCTGTCCCATCTCATCACCTTGTAGGAGCCCAATCGTGCTGCTACAGAAGAAAGATGGAACCTGGCGACTCTGCATTGATTATCAGGATCTGAATAAAATTACAGTCAGAAACCATTACCTGATTCCCAAAATTGATGACCTCCTTGATCAACTCACGGGGGTCAAATACTTCACTAAGATTGATATGAAGGTTGGCTACCACCAGGCCTCGATAGAACAGACAGATGTATGGAAGACTACCTTCAAGTCAAACGAAGGCCTTTTTGAATGGTTGGTCATGCCCTTTGGTTTGACAAATTCTCCAACCACTTTCATGAGGATGATGGATGATATCCTATGACCATTCACCAATACTTTTGTAGTGGTGTATCTGGATGAAATTCTCATTTACAACAAAACTTGGGCCGAACACTTGCAGCATATTCAGCAGGTTCTGCACACCCTGTGACAACACAAGCTATATGCCAACTTGGAAAAATTATCCTTTAGCATGGGCAGGGTCCATCACCTTGGCTACATCATTGATAAGCATGTCATACATGTGGATCCAACCAAGATCCAAGTCATCCATGACTATCCTGCCCCAACCACACTCACTGAGCTTCATATCTTCTTGGGCCTTGCCAATTTCTACCACAGGTTCGTGATGGGATTCTCCCATATTGCATGGGACCTCAGCCAAATAACCAGGGGTGGTGGTAAGCAGTAATTTATGTGGGGTCGGTCCCAACAACAAGTGTTCGATGATTTGAAGCAAAGCTTGTGATCATCCCCAATAATTTCAATACCAGACCTGCAACAACCCTTTGAGATCGAGACATATTCTTCAGACTCTGTTGTGGGTACCATTCTCACTCAGCATGGCCACCCCGTGGCCTATCATAGTGAGACACTATCAGATGCTATCCGTAAGTACCCTAATTACAAAAAATAAATGTACTCCATTATGAAAGCCTGCCGCCAGTGGAGACATTACATTCTTGGGAAGGAGTCAATCATCCACATTGATCATAAGCCACTATAGTTCATGTAGACACAAGGAAAATTGCAGAATGACCGCCATCAAAAGTGGTGGACATACTTGCAACAATTCCACCTCAACATAAAGTATAAAACAGGAAGCACCAATCACATCGTTGATTGCCTCAGCAAACCACCAGTCATGACACTCACCATGGTGCTAGAGTATTCTGTCCATGAGACCTCTGGAGGGCCCCATGTTGGCATAGGGGCAGACCCAGGGTTCTGTTAGAATATAGAAGATTGTGCTCCTTTTACCAATCCACCCTCCGAGCACCTTGACCTTGACAGAGAAGATAATCCTGGTAGAAATCCAATAGCCAAGAGAGGCTAATGCACCAAGCAAGAATAGAAACTAAGATAATTAGATATTCCCTCCCAGAAGATGGCGCACACTTTCCCAGAGACTTGCACACAAACTACCACTGCACCTGCGCAGATCTAGCTCTCTCTGCAATTGTTGAGATGTGTATAATGAGAATTGGTGCCCTATATTTATAGTAGTCTGGGAAGGTTTACTGGGGCCGACTTCTTCTTCTGGGTACTAATAAATTCATTTTAAATATATTTCTGCAGTCGACAACTTGTCTAGGGTTTCCTCCATTTCTTTGCTTCCTTCCAGAGTATTCTAATCTCGTCATAGGTCACAATAGAGGTTCATACCTCCCGAAGATACCATAATATTAACACTCCCTCCTAGCTAGGGAGGTATGGTCTTGAGCACAACATACCATTCAACTGGTAGCAACACAAGCACCGTCATTATTATCCAACTGGATAATCTCCTATGACAACTGGTACAAATTTAATTTATAGAACACAACTCTGTCTATTCACGGTAGTACATAACTACTCAAATAGTGACACATAGTCACAACCGGTGAAACATATACACCACAATAATATATCTCTACTGTCTGGAGAGAGGCAGTCTCCATAATAATCATTTGATGACAACCTGCACAGAAAATATTGTTAAAAATAAACTGAATCATCTGGGCCAATATTTCACTCGCATTTGTGAGATTTGAAAGAATATCTACCCTTAGTATAGAACTTCAACGATGGGCTATCTGCCTTATTCTTCTCAAACAAGGAAGAAGGATTGTTTTTTATTTCTGAGCCTGGACCATTCCTCACCCTGGGCCATTCTTCCTACACTAATTAAAGTGCACCCTGGACAGAATGTATAAACCCTAAGGAATGTCTGAGTCTGGACCATTCCACACCCTAGGCCATTCCTCCTACACTAATCAAAGTGCACCCTAGAGAGAATGTATAAACCCTAAGGAATGATTGTCCCTAATTGTTGAGCCTGGACCATTCCCCACCCTGGGCCATTCCTCCTACACTAATCAAAGTGCACCCTGGAGATAATGTATAAACCCTAATGAATGACTGGCCATACCATTTCCTCTGTTAAACATAAGAGGAAAATACTGTCCTATATCAACCTCCAAAACGGACCATTCCTCATGTTAACCATAATGAGAAATCATTTCCCGACGAGGCGGGCCAGTCTTCTTGAGTAACCCTCAAGAAGAGAGACTTCCCTAGACCACTCCCCATGTTAACCACAATGGGAAGTCACTGTCCGTCAGAAATCTCAATCCACTTTCCGAACAGGAAAGAATCTGTCCAATCTGGACTATTTTTCAATTACAAAGATAAATAATATTTTAGTGCTCCCTCCTAATCGGGAGAGTCATTTAGTCACAAAATAAATGTTTTCAATAATATATATATATATTCAGTACTTTCTCCTAACTTGGAGAATACTCCCTTTCATCTAAGGGAGTTATTTCCATGATCCCCATCTTCTCTCAGAAATATGCAAACTTAATTCTGGATAGAGGTTTTGTCAGGATGTCTGTTGTCTTCTCATTAGTGGGGATATACTCGAGATTTACCTCTCCTTCCTGGAATTTATCTCAAATAAAGTAGTATTTGATCTCAATGTCTTTTGACTTTTCATGAAACACTGGATGTTCTGATAATCTTGTACAACTCTGATTATCACAATATATTATGGTTGATTTTGGAATCTGATCAAATAAATTGGAGATTAACTTCCTTAGCCATACTTCTTCTGTGCATGCTTCACATGCTGCCATATACTCTACTTATGTTGTGTTGAGTGCGATAGATTTCTGTTTCCTGCAGCCCCAAGATATCATACTAGGGCCCAAGATGAAACACATACCTAAAGTTCTCTTTCTGTCTTCCGCACTTCCTACCCAATCAGAGTCTGTGAATCCATGAAGTTTGATATCATTGGATGCAGTATATCTCAAGGCATAGTTTATTGTCCCATGAATATATCTTAGGACATGCTTTGCATCTATCCAATGCTCTTGTCTAGGTTCCACCTAGAACTGACTTAATGTATTTACAACAAAGCAAATATCTGGTCGAGTATTTACCAAATACATCAATGATCCAATTAGTTGTCTATATAGAGATGGATATACTGGATCGGAATATGGGACTTTCACTTTTCTTATATCCGCATTCATAGGAGTGTCCATGGACTTACAGTCCATCATTCCAAATTTCTGAAGGATCTTTATTGGGTACTTTCCTTGTCCAAGGAATACTTCACCATGCTTCTACCATACTTCTAGTCCCAAGTAATAATGCATGAGACCTAGATCTTTCATATCAAATTCAGAGGCTAATTCCTTCTTGCACTGGATAATGAGAGATTCTTCACCTGTTATGAATAGATCGTCAACACATAATAGTAGAATCATAGGTGCATTATCCATGACTTTGTAATAAAGGTTTGGATCTGCATGACTCTTGGAGAAACCAAGTTTTGTTAGATAGCTATCCATTCTGGCATACCAAGCCCTTGGAGCTTGCTTGAGTCCATATAGATATTTCTTCAGTATGAAAATGTGAGTGTCTCTAGAATGTACCTCAAACCCTTGAGGTTGTTCAATATATACTTCTTCTTCAATTGCTCCATTGAGGAAGGTTGTCTTTACATCCATCTGGTGTAGATTCCATCCCATGGAAGTGGCAAGAGATATGATAGCTCTGATGGAGGTATACCTAGCCACCGGGGAAAAGGTTTCGTCATAATCTTCTCCCTCCTTCTGGGAGAACCCTCTGGCCACGAATCTTGCCTTGTATTTATCCATGCTTCCATATGGTGCATGTTTGATATTGTATACCCATTTAGAGGTTACCATTGATTTTTCTTTAGGTCTAGGTACAATTTCCCATACTTCATTTTTCATAATGGATTGATGTTCTTCCGTCATAGCTTTTTTCCATTGTCCCTTTTGGACTACTTCTTCAAATGTGGTAGGTTCTTCATCTAGAAGCTTCGTCATGTATGTTGCATAACTTGAGAATCTTTTCGGTCTTTTACTCTTCCTGGATGTTCCTTCTGGAACCTTGAGTCTTTTTGCGTCTTGTAATGTAGCTTCAAGCCAAGCTGGTCATTTCTTGGTTTTTGGTATGATATCGAATCAATGTTCTCACATGGCTCCATAGGATGATCAGGTTGATCCTTTTCGTTATTTTCATTTACTGTGTTTTCTTCATTAGGTTCTTCAAGCTCTTCTTCTTCTATAATTTCTTCGATTGATTTCCTGAAGGCCATCCTTTCATTGAATGTTACGTCTTTGCTAACTTCTATCTTGCTTTGTTCTAGAATATATATTCTATAGGCCTTGTATGAATCACTATATCCCACGAATATCCCCTTCTTTCCTGAGGGTTCTAGTTTATTCCTTTTGTCTTTGGGAATATGAAAGTAAACTGGACATCCAAATATTCTTAGGTTTTCCACGTTAGGTTTCTTACCTAAGAAGGATTCTTCTGGTGTCATGTCCTTCAATATATGATGAGGGATTTTGTTTTGTACATATATTGTCGTCACCGCTGCTTCTCCCCATAGAAACATGTATAGACCTTGGTCGTTCAATAAGGATTTTACGGTTTCTTCGATAGATCTATTCTTTCTTTCTGCTACACTGTTTTGTTGAGGATTATGAGGAATAGTCAACTCCCTCCTAATCCCTTCCGATTTGCAGAATGCAATGAACTCCTTTGAGGTGTATTCTCCTCCATTATCTATTCTTAATGTCTTGATCTTCTTGTTTGTGAGGTTTACTATTTCTGCCTTGAATTCTTGGAACTTGCTGAATACTTCGTCTTTTGATTTCAGTAGGTATAGCCACATCTTTCTTGAATAGTCATCTATGAAGATTATGTAGTAAAGATATCCTCCTAGAGATCTGATTGGTATTGGACCACAAACATTTGAGTGTATTAGATCTAGGATTTCCTTAGATCTCTTGTTGCTGCTTGGGAAAGGTTTCTTGATATTCTTCCCAAGGGCACATCCCTTGCAGATTCCTTCATGTGTAGATTTCAATTCTGGTATTCTTCAACCATTTTTATGAGAAAGGGTAATGCTTGATAATTGATATGAGTGTACCTTCTGTGCCAAATCTCATTAGGGTTGACTTCATCATGTACTAGAGATTCTTCATTTTGTTCTAGTAGTCTATACAGATTCCCTTCATGACTTCCAATAACCCTAGCATCCTCTATGCTGGAATTCTTATGCCATGATAACACCTTTCCATCCATGAAGGATATTCTATTTCCTTTGTCTTCTAGACATGATATCAATACAAGATTATTTTCTAAACTAGGTACATATAAAACATTTCTTAAGTGAACATGATTACCTAATTCCAACTTGACGGAGGCTTGTCCAAATCCTTCGACGTGGTAAGTGCTTTTGTCTCCAAGATCTACTTTGTATGATGTATTTATCTCATTTAGATTTGAGAGTTTGTCTTGATATCCCGTCATGTGCCTGGAAGCTCCACTATTGATTATCCACATGTCATATTCAATCGTCCCAGTAAGTGTTGAGTAGTGTAAAAGATTGATTGTTTCACACATGTCTTCATTTGATTGGTAACTGGTCATGCCTTGATCCAAAACTTCAACTTCGTCATTTATGTCTTCTGAGAGAGACAAGAGGTGCGCTGAGTTAGGGCGCATCTGAGTATCTTATTCTTGAGCGAGATGCTCCATCACAAGGTGTTGGATTGGATATTTAGGGTTTCTGCAACTTCTTCTGCTAGTAACACTAGCTGCAGTGTTTTGGAAGCTTCTTCTGCTAGTAACCCTAGTGACAGTTCGTCAACGAGATTAATATCCCAGTGGCTATGTTTCCTTCCAGTGTTTTAGGCTAAATGAAGGGGGTGTGGGCCCATAACCTATTATAATATAGAAGATTGTGCTCATTTTACCATTGACGATACCCTCATCACCCAACCATAGGCCAAAGCCACCCTCCGAGCACCTTGACCTTGAAAGAGAAGAGAATCCTGGTAGAAATCCAATAGCCAAGAGAGGCTAATGCACCAAGCAAGAATAGAAACCAAGCTGATCAGATATTCCCTCCCAGAAGCTGGTGCACACTTTCCCAGAGACTTGCGCACAAATTGCCACTGCACCTGCGTAGATCTAGCTCTCTCTGCAACTGCTGAGATGTGTATAATGAGAATTGGCGCCTTGTATTTATAGTAGTCTGGGCAGGTTTACTGGGGCCAAATTATCCTTCTGGGTACTAATAAATTCATTTTAAATAATTTCTGCGACCAACAACTTCTCTAGGGTTTCCTTCATTTCTTTGCTTCCTTCCGGAGTATTTGAATCTCGTCATAGGTCACAATAGAGGTTCATACCTCCCAAAGCTACCATAATATTAACAGGTTCAACACTCAAGAGAACACCAACAAAGCCCTAACTACCAGCCCTTTTGGCAACACCTGCGAAGTAGATGAAGTCTCACCCGAGGTAGAGGCAGGGGTGGTTGCAAGACTTGGGTGTCTGCAACCTTAGCTGGGACACAGATCTATTATTATCCTTATTACAACGCACTTAGCATCAGTTATTACTTAGCATACATTCCTTAATATACTTCGCAGAAGGAACAAAGAATGACAGTGAATACTATACTAAGAATGATTCAGTACTTATCCACAGAAATAGGGGTTAGATTCAATAGATCAAGCACTAAGCATCTCATATATCATATCTAATGTTCATTCATTCATCAACAACATAACTAGATCTACTTAATCACATCAAGAACTTAGCCAAGAAAGAGATAAATACATAAGAGAAAAGCACAAAACACTATACACACAGTTACCGTGGTTCACCCCCACCCTGGGGCTACGTCCACAAAGTCTTCTTCTTTATATTATCTTGGCCAAGTGGTTACAACATAGAGTTTCAGTGACCCTTACTTCACATAGGACATAAGATTTGCGCAGCTCACTAGATCCTTCTTCATTGCACTTCAACACAAATCCTTTTATAGTCTCTCACAGGGACTTGCACTCAACTTTGCTAGTATTACACAAAATGCACAAAGCCTCACAATACTTGATGACACAGATCCAACTCTTAGCACGGTAGCCAACTTGCACTAAGCAATCACCAAGTGCACTAAGCAACAACTTCTACTATTTCTTACATTGTCTATCTATTTATAGATTACAAAATGGGACTAAGCATGGGTAAACCCATGGGCCGACATCCCTTTCCCTTTACATCAACCCAAAACCCTAAAAGGGACCCAAAAATAGGTCTTGCTTCCTTAATTTCCACTTTTCATTACGCTCCATCTTTGGCAAGCTGTCGCAGTCCCCAAAAGTGGTCAAGTATGACCAAGTACTCTTAAACTTGGTCAAGGGCCAATAGGCCCCCAACAATCACCTGTGATTCGTCCTGAGTCACTTAGGTCTGACAAATTCTGCTTCAAATGCCTTGAGCTTGGCTCGAGTGGCTTCGACCTATTGCTGTGTGACAACCTCTTGTTCAGTAAATTCTTGGATTACTGTGTCATTGAGTGGTCCTTCCAGGCATTGTTCTGTAGTGATGACACCCTGTTCGAGTTCAACTACCTGGCTTTCAAGTTCAACGAACAATTGGCATGCCTTCTCTTGGAGTGGTTGCAATTGTTGAGAGACGTCCATTACTTTACTTTGCAACGTGTGTACTCATTGTTGGGATGTGCGTTGCTCTGCGAACCTCTTCATTCTTTCGACTGGGGTCATGAACTTTAGCTGCGCTTGTAGCACATCTGCATGTTGCTTTGGTTCATGGAGTTGTGCCTCCAATGTATGCAATTTTGGATTCTCTGTGAGGGTTTCATAGGTTTGGGCACTTCTGGTGATTAGCTACCTACATTCCAAAGCCAAAGTTTTTAATCGGTCAACTGTGCTTCGAGCAGTGGCCTCTCTTAGATCTCTTATCTCTTGGGGTGTCTCAGGCATGGTGCAGAGCTCCACATCCATGATGCATTACTGCATTTGTTGGAATACTTCTTCTATTTGGGTCACCTACTATGGAAGATGATCTTCCATATTCACCTCTATGATCATCACAGAGCACAGTGCCTTGTGAACTCTCTCTTGTGTTTCAAGTTTCTCTGCTAGCAATTGGTCCTTGCTCTGCTGTAACTGGGATTTTTCCTCCTCCCATTTCACTTGTCTGTAGGTCAGGGCCCTGCATGCTTATCCCAGTGATCCGATTGATCAGAATCAGATCCACGGTATTGTGATGGTCCAACCATAGGTATCCTTCATGGTAGCAGGACAACAACAATCGAACACAAGCATCTACTTCCTGATGCCTCCCAAAATTTGAAATCTTCGTTACGTTGAGGAGGGTTGACTACACAAGTTTATGGGTCCATTGTTGTGATACAATCTTGGGGTTATTTCCTTTTGTAATATTCAAATACTTGTGCGGGGCTAGCATACTATATACCATGTGATTTCCAAGGTTAAAATCCCTGAATTTCAGCGTGGTGAGCTTCTCCTAGTCAGCATGAACTGCGCACCCCTTTCGGGAGGTACGCAATGACTACAACATAGTCAAAATCTATGGGTACAGAGTCTCGATTCACTGGTCCTCTCAGTGGTGGGATATATTTAGGCAATATGCTTGGGATCATCTTCAGAGTGGTGAAGTCATTTCCTAGCTTAGATCATCTTTCCAAAGGTGGTCGGGATGGTCCTACTCGAGAAGTGGAGGGGGATGCTAGTAGTACACTCGAGGACGATTCCTATACTCTTGTAGACATTCCTCATTCTGACATGACTCTATCAGCCATTAAATCAATTAGAACTTCTTCAACAATTTTCTCAGCAACGCTGAGCTCGTTCGACATACAAACTTGGGTCAGCTGTCTTGGGTGAAAAAGGAATTCAGAGACGATAGTGAATAGTAATGCAATCATCTCAGGGTTCATGCTCAAATTCTCAGTTAGCAAAAATTATTCTCGGTGCGTGGCGCGACAAGTTAAGTAGGCAATTTCAGCAACAGTCTTCTTGCAATGGACACGGGGCCTTCATTAACTCTGTTACATCCATTTTGGTGCTATCCAATGGTCTAGTGGTAACCCATAACTTCTTTTCGATCCGTTCAGAGCAGTGGTCAAACGGGTATATCGGTTCCAACGACTATATTCCTTCGTCATGGTGAAGTATTCTATGTCATTGTTCTGATATCTCGGTGAAGCTCCAATTCTGCAATTCTTCTTGTTGTGAAGTGTCCTTTAGAACCTCTTGTAACCTTACAGTATTAACCCTTTTCTTTCTTAACTTCCTATCCTTCTTCCCAGTGAGTTTCATGTCAGTAATGCTTTTACCATTCTTATGTTTATCTCCTGTGGTCTTAGTTCACGCTGTGGAAAATCTTTCTTAGGGTTCCTTGATAATACTCCTTCTGTATCAAAAATAGGTAACTCAATCTTCTGCGGATCCTCAAGTGTTCTCTTATTTTAGACATCGGAGGTACTAATATTAAATATATGTGATCTATTGTTCTGTTCTTCAATCAAGTGTGTGATCCTTCTGGTCATAATGTCTTTTAACTCTTGCTTCTTTTGTTCCAAAACTTTCTATTCTTCTCTTCGTCTGGCCTATTCTCTATCAAACCAGGGTTTTCCTATGAGCATGGTAAACGGAGTGTTGTCTTCAAAAAAATTAATGATCTCAAAGTCTTCCTCTGTCAAAGTTCCATTGACAGTCATAGGTATTTAGGAAAGCCTTCCACATAGGTTTACTAGCTTTCCTCTGAAGAAACTTGTTCCTCCTAGGGAAGGGATCATGGCAGGCTTCCCTATAGCTTCCCAAGTTCTTTCTGGCATAATTTTCACTTGTGCTTCTTCATCAAGAGTACATTCAATGTCAAAGTCCCCTATTCTTTCTTCAATTTTCTCCTTTTCTTTGAATATCTTTGATAACCTAACATGTCAGTGGTCATTCAAGGTATATTTCATCTGTAGCAATATCTTTTCTGATTCTTTCTGGGTTTCTACTATAATCTTGGTCTCTTGATATCCCTCAGGGTTTTCTTGTTCCATATTCATCTTCTTAAGCCTAGCAATCATTCTAGGGAAATCCAATACTTCATGGTCCATAGCCTTACAACATAGGCAACTAGGTCTTCTCCCAGGGCATTCTTTAGCAAGATGTCCTGGTCATCTGCAACTATAATAGAGGGTTAATCTTCTCGTCCGTTTAGATGTTTCCCAAATTCTTCCGTACTGTGCACCAGGATCATGGTGGCTAGCCTACAATTTTTTTTTTCTAGGATCCTGCATCCACTTGTTAGTCCAGACATTATTTCGATGGATAGGTATAACATATCTATCAGTATACTTATCAGATCTATTCATATCAAGATTTCTTTCATCTATTAATGCCCTAGTTTTGAAGCTAGGACAAAATCTATCAAAGATACCAAGATCCATGCTTTAGAAACAAAAAAATTCACTTATCTTACTACTGCAGAGCACAAAGCTTCCAGATCTAAGAATTTTAACTATTCTTACTTTTATTAGAGAACGAATCTTACAGATCTTACCTATTTTCTGCAGATCTGACCTCTTTCTTTCAGAAGTTTCCACTTTCACTTTTCTTAGGGCATAGAGAGTTCAGATCTCGCTTCTTTTCTTCATATCTAATCTTACTTTCTTCAGATATGACGTCTTTTTTTTGCACAAAGCTTCACAGGTCAAACAGAACACTACGTACTAGAGAAATATATCTACGCACAGATCTTATTTCGCACAAAGATTCTTCTTCTTCAGTTCCCAACAATCACAGTTTCGGTCCTGGCAATGGATCCATTTGTTGGCATAGGGGAAGACCTAGGGTTCAACACTCAAGAGCGCACCAACAAATCCCTAACTACTGGCCCTTTTAGCAATACATGGGAAGCAGATGAAGTCTCACCCGAGGTAGAGGCATGGGTGGTTGCAAGACTCAGGTGTTTACAACCTTAGCTGGGACACAAATATGTGATTATCCTTCTTACAACGCACTTAGAATCATTTATTCCTTATCATACATTCCTTAATATACTTCGCAGAAGGCATAAAGAATCGTAGTGAATACTATACTAAAAATGATTCAATACTTATCCATAGAAATATAGGTTAGATTCAACAGATCAAGCACTAAGCATCTCATATATCAGATCTAATGTTCATTCATTCATCAACAACATAACTAGATCTACTTAATCACATCAAGCACTTAGCCAAGAAAGGGATAAATACATAAGAGAGAAGCACAAAAAACTATACACACAGTTACTGTGGTTCACCCCCACCCTGGGGCTACGTCCACAAAGTCTTCTTATTTATATTATCTCGGCCAAGCAGTTACAACACAGAGCTTTAGTGACCCTTATTTTTCACAGGACAAAAGATCTGTGCAACTCGCTAGATCCTTCTTCCTTGCACTTCATCATAAAGCCTTCTATAATCTCTCATAGGGACTTGCACTCAGCTCTTCCAGTCTTACACAAAATGCACAAAGCCTTACAATACTTGATCACACAGATCCAACTCTTAGAACTGTAGCCAACTTGCACTAATCAATCACCAAGTGCACTAAGAAACAACTTCTACTATTTATTACATTTCCTATCTATTTATAGATTACAAAATGGGCCTAAGCATGGGTAAACCCATAGGCCGACATCCCTTTCCCTTTACATCAACCCAAAACCCTAAAATGAACCCAAAAATAGGTCTTACTTCCTTAATTTCCACTTCGCGTTGCGCTCCATCTTTGGAAAGTTGTCGCAATCCCCAAAAGTGGTCAAGTATGACCAAGTACTCTTAAACTTGGTCAAGGGCCAACACCCCAACTCTATGAGATAGACCCATACTTTTCCACCACCTACCAAATGTTGGGTGCAAAAGCTATTGTCGATAATTTCGATCTTTAGGATGGGTTGTTGTGTCATCTGGGCCATATATGTGTTCCATCAAGCGAGTGAGTGAAGTTGATCTGTGAATCCCACTACAGTTCGGTGGTAGGACACTTCGACGTCGAAAAGACAATGGCGATGCTATAGAAACATTTATACTGGTCGAAACTTCGACAGGAGGTCAACAAGTATATCAGGTCATGTACTACCTTTGCTATTGCCAAACTGACCAATAAGAAATAGGGCATGTACACCCCTCTTCCTACTCCTGACAGGCCATGGGAATCCATCTCAATGGACTACATGTCAGGCCTCCCATCCACCAAGCGGGGAAATGACTATGTTTTTGTGGTGGTTGATCACTTTTCTAAGATGGCGATTTTGGTTGCCTGCAAGAAGAGCATCACATCAGAGGCCACTGCCAAGATCTTCTTTGAACGTGTCTAGCTACATTTTGGAATCCCACAAACCATTGTCTCAGATCCGGACAGTCTATTTCTCAACACATTCTGGTCAAGCCTCTGGTGACTACTGGACACCAAGCTCACCAAGTCCATGACCTTCCACCCCCAGATAGATGGACAAACTAAGGTCGTAAATTGAATGATTGTGCATATCCTTCGCATGTATAATTCAATGAACCCTCACACATGGGATGAGAGCCTTCCCTATGTCCAACATAGCTACAACCGATCCCTACATAGCTCAACCAGCCATAGCACCTTTCAAGTGGGGTTGGGATTCCAACCATTGGGTCCCATAGATGTTGCACTTCCTCTTGCGGTCACCTCAATCGACTCATATCCTGCTCCAACTGAAGCTGAAAAATACACCTAGTTCATTGAGTGGATCCAACACATCTGCCAATAGGTTTAGGATATCCTACATAATTCCAATGACAAGTACAAACAATTCCATGATCAACATCGGGTGCCACATAAGTTTCAAGTGGGCGACAAAGTTTGGTTGCACTTGTAGAAATAATTCCTTACAAGACCCCATCAGAAGCTTCTCCCACTCCAGTATGGGTTGTACACCATCACCAAGTCCATGGGGGATAATTCTTTTGAGCTCAACATTCCTCCTTTCCTTGGCCTGCACCCAATGTTCAACGTGGATCTCCTTTGCCCTTATTTCCCACCATTATTGGACACCTCAGACGTAGTAGAACAACTGGCACCAACATAGCTCAACCCCAAATACATATAATAGGAATCCAATGATTATATTGTGGACACAGAAACCAAGGGCACTCGACGACAAATGATCTATCTTTATTGAGTCGTCAAAGTAGGACAACTTCTGCACCAAGGCAAGTGGCTCACCCGGGGCTAAATTCAACAGAAATTTCCTCATCTGATGGGGGACATCAATGTAATGGAGACCTAAGGAGGGAGTATTGATCCAGGTGGATATCACTGGACACCCACCTTTTCCAACTGGCTCAAAATAATTTTCTGGCAATTTTGGTAATTTACTATTTTTAGCAGTTTTCACTTTCGAAGCCGTTTTGAGGTCCTAAACTATGTTTTTTTGGGAAAAAAGGTTTGAAATATGGAATTTCCTTCGATATTGAACCTAAAATGAATTTCCTCGATGATACCTTTCCAATGGGATATCATATGCCTAAAATAGAGATCGTACGCAAAAGTTACGACCCCGGGAAGTTGACGTACTAACTTACCCAAACGGGGCCCACATGACTTTTGGCACTTCATCTCCTAGGGTTAAGTTTTTGAATGTATAAGGTTTTTGGAATTCCTTCTTATTGTAAAAATGCCTTTAGATCCTCATTTTAATGATCTTCTTGCGAATGAGCGCAGTCATCACATCTCTTCTCAGAGATAAGCCACCACCATTCCAGCAAGCTTGTTTTCACTGCATTTAACAGTTTCAACTTATTCCGTTATTGAATAGAAAACCAATTTTACTGTATCTTTGTTATTTTGTGTTAAGCACCTATTAATAATATGTATTCATTTCTTTCTTCTCATAAAATTCGGATCACCTTTCTAGATGTCCTCATATCCAAGAAAAACAATGGTGCACTATCAGATCAGGTCTATCGAAAGAAAACTCACACAGACCAATATCTGCATGCAAACTCGCACCACCACCCTGCAAATTTTTTTGGGTTTATAAGCACATTAGTAACCCCAACAATTAGAATATTCGATTTCGAGCATACTAAGAAAGAACTGAAATACCTGGAAAACATATTCAAAAGAAATGACTATCATGAAAAAAAATTAACATGGAAGTTTTAAAGGGAAGAAGAGGACCTCAAAATAGGAGCAATGATGATAAGGAGGGAGGATGAAATACAAACATTCCATACATTAATGGGAACATGGAGAAAATTGTAAAAATTCTAAGGGTAACATCAAAGTCTCATTCTCTCCTCCCAACACAGTAAGAAAGATGTTGTACCATGCAAAGGATTCCATAAACCCAATACTGCAATGTGGAGTATACACCATCCCTTTCTCATGAGAAAAATAATACATTGGAGAGATAGAAAGATCCTTTCAAGTTTGTCTTAAATAACATTGTGCTGACATTATACATAACCGAAGAAAACATTCCACTCTGGAAGAACACTCCAAAGACTCAGGACACCACATATGCATTGACAACACAAAGTTCATCACCAAAATGGAGCATTGTGGAAAAAAAAGAAGATAGGATTTATAAATTGGACTAAATAGGAATAACCTAAACAAAGATGAGGTATTAAAAATTTGCAAATCTTGGAAACCCATTTTTCACAATCTCAATAATAATAATAATGATCCAAATGCATAAGTCGACTACAAAAATCACAAAACTTGGAACATTATTATTTTTAGATAAAAATATAAACATGTTAATCAATGAGCTTAAGAAACTCTTGAGTATGATCCCAACTGTGGGATTTAAATGTCGAGAAGTTTCAAAAAACCTAATGCAATTTTCCTACATAGTCTCAAACAACTGTTCTTGGTAAAACTATCATATCTGAAGCTAGAAAAGTCCAAATTCAGTTCCACCAATTTGAAGACATATCATAGTATTTTAGATCCAAAGTTCAGAATTGTATATGAAAAATTGGACAGGTGGTAGGCCATACAAGTTCTCTCTCTTGAAAGGGACAAAAACAACAAGTTTTGAGAAAGTTACCATAACTTTATCTTGGCACATTTGAATTTGGTAAAACATGTGGTATTTTAGAGAAGACATCGGAATACTACAAATCAAAATTTTAGATTCAAAAGGCCAAAATTTTAGAGATACTTTAGGAGAAAGGTTGGCTAACAAGACTCAATCTACAAACTTGAGTTTTTAAATGTATGTTAGCTTGAAATTAGCATAACTTTTTATTGAAAGATCTATTTTTTGTGATTAAAAAATTGTGATAAAGAGACAAAAATATGATTATTATTATTTTCCCACATGGAAAAGGTTTTTTTAATACTTTATACTCCTATTAAGCCTCCAAATAACTCAAGCACGAATCCTGAAGGTCAAGACATAGGGTACCAAATATCCCTATTTATGAAATGCTTTAATGAAATGGGTGATATTATGTTGAAAAAGGTTGATTTGGCACATTTGTAAGAATTACTTAAAAGTGAAATGGATCAAAAGATATAAAAATTAGAAAATTCCATGGATCAAAAAATAGAAAAATTACAAAATTCCATGTCAACCATGCTCTTACATACTCTAGATGAGATATTCCATAAAGGTGATATTGGGATGCAAGGAAATCTTAAAAATAGGGATAAAAAAATTGTTGAACCCCAATCAGATATGGGAAACATTATAAAACATGCAAAGAACATGATAATTAAGCCACATAATCATGATCATTTATCACTCCAAGATCCACATCATCAGGGGGTTCGACAACACCAAGGAACTACTTAGTTCCCAATATTGATATGAGGAAATTTGATGGTAAATATACTATAACACAAATATTCCAAATGGATCAATTATTTTATCTACACCAAGTGACCACTTTACAAAAGGTAACTTTTGCATCCTCATATTTATAACCTAATCAATTTATTTGGTACAAATGGATTTGTGAACAAAACAAGGATTCTAAAGTCTCTTGGTCCATTTTTATGAATGAATTATTAAAACATTATGGGAATATTAAGAGAAACAAATTATTTATTCAATTGATAAATATTTAGTAATTAGGTCCAACTATAGAGCACATTCAACAATTCCAAAAACTAAGTCTCATGATAAAGAACATTCCAGAGGATAATTTGTTACATCTGTTTATGGTATGTTTAAAGGAGAGCATTCAACATGAGGTATGTCTCTTCAAACCTAAATCCTCAGAGCATGCTTTTACTGTAAGAAGGAAAGTTGAAAGTAAAAATATGGCTACTAGAAGGGTGGCCACTAACAACTATAAAGAGCACCATGTTCCCTCTCTGAACCTCACTCAACCTACAAGGTTGAAACCTCAACAAATGGATGAAACAAGAGAAAATAGACTATATTTCAATTATGATAACAAGTATAGTAAGGGGCATAAATTTGGTGAGAGGAAATTATTATACATAGATTGTGAAGAGGAATAAAATCAATAATTGGAACCATCACAAGATTTATAAATAGAAGAGACTAGAAACAATATCTAGTCACACATTAGATGACATTAGTACTCTGGAAACCCTCAAGATAGGAGGATATATAAAAAATAAAAAGGTAACAATGTTGATTGATTTTGGTAGTGCCCATAACTTCATTAATTTAAAATTAATGAAGCTTCTCAATTGCTTTATATATCCATCACTATAGTTTCAAGTAATGATGGCATATGGTGGTACCATAAATTGTTCAAGGAAGTGTCATACTATTAAACTCACTACATGGGAGTATATTTTGGATAGTCCCACGATTGCAATAAAAATGGGTGGTGTCAATGTAGTGTCCCCAAGGCCGAGCCCCGTTGCAGATCATGTTATATGCAAAGAATTGTAAATATGTTCTATAGGCTGGTGAGCCAAGTTTTGAATAAGCTGTAGGCTTATGAGTTTTGTTAGGCCAGGAGAGCCT
>ML780855.1:389831-405868 GCA_009831015.1 Picea engelmannii | reverse complement strand
ATTTCTACAGCTATTAAAAGATAAGTATATCTGAATTATGCTTTAATAATGTTGAGCATGACTGCTCTGTTTATGTATCATGTTTTCCGCTGTGTAAATGACTTTGCTGTTGAATGCTATGGTTTGCTTAATTGCAGGAATGAATTATATATTTTACTCTGAGATTTAAATGTGTTTAATTGTGTTAAATGCATGTGGTTATAATTCCTGTATCAATTATGTAAACATTCATGTATAGAATGGTAATTGAGGGGTTTGGAAACCTGGGTAGTGAATTGGTACACTACAGTCAATGTTTCATTGGGTCCAATGGTTACAATCATTAGGAATATTAGCTCTTAATTTTCAAAAAAATATCATGAGAGTTTCCTTAGAAGGAAAGGAAATTGAACTCAAAGGTATCCAAGGGAAACTTTCTAAAGTGATAAGTTTTAATAGCATGAAAAAATTACTAAAAAATAGAAAACATGGTGCAATTGCACAATTGTGCTAACTATATGTTCAAACATCTAGGATCTCTACTCCTGTAGATCTTCAAAAAGTTATCGAAAATCATTCCAAGGTATTTGGAGAGATGACTACGGGTCTTCCACTTTCTTAGGATCATGACCATGCTATTCATTGGTAACCAGAAAGTGTATCGTCTAACATTAGGCCTTATAGTTACCCATATGAAAAAAAGAGTGAGATTGAGTGTATGGTTCAATAAATTTTAGAGGCTAGAATCATTCAACATAGCCAAAGTGCTTTCTCTTAACTAGTGGTGATGTTTCAAAAAAATGAAGATTCACGGTTTAAGTTGGGAGTAGGCCGATTTTGAGGAAGAGTCCAATTTTTGGAAAGTAAAGATTGAATTTGGAAAAAGACAGCTGACAGGAAAAGAAGCACGCACAAGGAAAATCTACATGAAAAGGAGGAAAGAATGCAAGGCACACATGCAGGAAAACCTAACCACGTTAGGGTTAGGGTTTTTGTAAGAGATTGTAACGACTAATAAGCTGAAAATTAATATCAATAAGTACCTAGGAGGTCTAGGTTGGGGTCGTTGTTGGTCGTAAGTTTTGTCCTATTCGGTTAAGGAAACTATTGTAAGATATGATACCATTTTTGTAAGCTATGGAGTTGTAGGAGAGTCAAGTGTGATCTATCAACCTCATAGAGGATTGTGGAACCTGTTTTGTGATTGTATGGTTGGAATTGTAGTGCGTGCGATGCCATCTATTACAAAAATATAAATAAAAGAGCATAAGAAGCCATATCTTTATGGACGTAGCCCAAGAGGGGGTGAACCACAGTAACACCTGTGTTATGTGATGTGATTCATTGCATGTTTACCTTATGTAAGTAGTTAGACTATGAATGGATGAATGGATAATTATGTGAGATATGTTATATCTTATATATGTTAGAATGGATGCATAGAATTAACAGATGAATGAATACTAAGAATAGAAAAAAGAACAACTAGATCAAGGTCTAAGAAGATGAATTGCAATCCCAGATCTCCACTCTTTCCTATACTTCAAGCATATGAGCATTGCAGTCACCCATAGGACTATCTCGGGTGATACTGCGTAGTACATTCAGTGTGTTGTCTTGCCTTCTATTTTACTATGAGGGACGATAGTTTTAGAGGGTTTTGTTGGAAACTTGTTTAGATCCAAACCTGGGTCAACCCAAGAGTAGGGAGAGAGATTAATAACCAACAATGGTTCTTTTTCTGGATGGAACTGCATGGGATTAAATGAGTGGGATCCGTGAAAAAATTGCGAAAATAATGCAGGTATAAAAAGGAATGTTCATACTTTGGAATCCAAATAAGGAGAAAATTGAAATATGGTTGAAAACAAAGGAGCTTGAATTTGCATAGAAAGATAACAGAAACCCTAAGTTAACACTGTGTAAATACCTAGAAAAGTATGTGTTTAGTGACTTTCATGAGGTCTTTTTCTGTGATTTCCCACATGTGTTGCAGGAGTGGCTATTGATGTTGAAAGACAACCACCCTACAAATTGAATCAAATAGATCGAGTGAAATCTTGTGGAGATCACGCAGTTACAACAAGTTAACAACAAATTCACGCACGCAGTAGATTTCTAGCTAGACAATATTGTTGTAGGGTTTATCACATAATTTTTAGTAGATACCCCGAAGTCTTACAACACAATAGAGAAAGAGTTTCTAAAGGGATCTAGAGGTAGGTATATCATATCGATGTATACTTCAATCAATATCTTATTATACATCAAAGGTGTAATGACTATGGCATAAAAAAACTAAACTTCCTTGCGTGCATGGGGGAAGCATTGACAGAAGATGGACGGATGGAGGGAGAGATGGATAAGGGAAATAAGCAGTCCATTGACCCAATCATGATGGAGGAATATCAAATGAATAAGATAATGGAAACAACTGGAAAAATGCGTAGTGGAGTACCCTACAAATATAAGATGAATAATAAGAAGAGAGCCATAATAGATAGAGAGGGCTTGGCAAGTGATGAAAAAGAGGCAGATGATCTTTGAGTTGTGGAGAAGATTGAGGAAATACTGCATGCAACATATGAAAGGAATACAAGAGGTCCAAGGGTAGGAATAGAGGGAAAAACTCCCATTCATGTCAGTGTCAGTGTGGATCCCATAACGTCGTGTGCGAATAATACACCAGGAAGAATGCCACCATTTAGACAACCGGATTTTAGTGGAAGAAAGACAACATGAAGTACATATATTCAAGGAGAAACAACTAGAGGAGCCATTTAAGGAAGTAGTAGTCATGTCTCTACACCGCGTGGAGGTAGTATTTCATCACAGTTCAAGATGGCATGACATGATCCCACCATTAGGTTATCAAAATTTCAGGGAGAGGCATCTGAGGACCCTAAAAATCATTTATTTATCTACCAGAATATTTTGGAAGAAAATAAGATCACAGAAGAGGAAACAAAACTTGCACAGTTAGCTATCACACTAAGAGACCGCGCACTAGATTGGTACATGAGTCTAACTATAAACAATCCATCAGGAACAACACAGACTATTGCAGATGTGAAGAATTTGTTGATAAATGAATTTCAAAAGCCTAGATCAAAATATCAATACATGAATGAGATGATTGAAATCATACAGAAACCAGGTGAGTCTATTTGGGAGATTGATCAAAGGTTCAAACGGTTGAAGGGTAAGTTGAAATATGTCATGACTGGATGTGGCATAGACATATCTTTGTGAATTCATTGCTACCACATCTGAAATACCCTTTGAGGAAACAAAAGTTTCAAACTCAGGCAGAGGCTCTGCAGGAAACCTTACAGCTGGGAGAAAACCAATATCAAAAGACAGATCCAACAATAGAATATCTAAAGGAGAATCTGAAGAAGCTCACATTTCAACTAAACCAGAATAAGGGAAAAGAGAAAAGAGAAGTTGTTTGGTGTACCACTTGCATGACAGAAGGACACCATAAGAATGATTTCCCAACTTTTGTGTAGTATATGGAAACAGGGATTCCAAACCCATTTCCAATAGGAGGACCATGTTGTGATATCTGTAAAACATGTGGGAATGTTCCATATCATTTTCCAATGATGCAAAAGTACCAAACAATACCCAAGAATTCATAATACAATTTTTGCAAATCAATGGGCCACGATGATAAATATTGTAGGACAATGAACTTGATGAGGGAGATAACTTCAGATACATATAGAGTGCAGGAAGAAATGATGACAGGTCAAGATGCACCACATTGCAACCAAGTACCACCTCCATGTAATAATGCGCAATAACAGTACAACACTGTGCATTCGTAGTATAACACTGTGCAACCTCAGTATAACCCCAGACAATATAATCAGGTGCCTCAGTACAATGCACCATGAGGATATCGAGGTGGATACAGAGGTGGAGGATGAGGTAGAGGAGTATTTGGAAGAGGTAGAGGTCCAGTAGTGTGCCACAATTTCCAACAACTAGGAAATTATTCAAGGAAATGTCCCCTTCCACCTACGACATGTATGTACTGTCGCGCAACATACCATGATACCGAGGAATTCCCAACACTTTGGGGGAAGATTCAATAAAAAAGGAACAAGAATAATTAGAATTTTCAGTGGATTTCTGTAGAAGCCAAATATGATGGGAGGAACATAAAAGTAGTTACGCGTGAAGGAGATATGATAGGAGCTGACATAGTAAGACAAGAGCCAATGCAACACCAATGGGTGAAGAAGAACACTGAACCACATAAGCAATTTGATGCGGGGAAAGAAAAATAAATATTCAAGGAGGTAAGACAAGAGTTCCTCAAGAAAGAGGTTGCATCTACATCAACCACACAACACACTCAGAATGTACCAATGTATGTAATGCCCTCCTCAATGGACCAGACTAGTGAAATACAATCTGTAGAGAAAGTAAGTACCATAAATATTTTTCTGCAATCCTGTGTTAAGATACTGAATAATCCATCATCTATTAAAGTTTTGCAACATATCTTAGAAATATGTAACACATAGGTAGAGGGGAAGTTAGAATAGAATAAAATCAATCACCTCCACTCAATAAGGAGGACAAGTAGGGAATTCAGATTGAATGCTAACATTGGGGTTTTCAATATGGGAGACATTATATTGAACTTAGGCTTTGAGGTCAATGTTTTACCTAAGAAGACATGACAATGTATGGGAGAGCCCACATTAGGCTACTGACATGTCTAGCTGAAACTAGCAAACCAACACAGATTTATTCCAATTGGAAGGCTAAAAGGTGTGAAAATAGATCTTGATGGAGTGCGCACTAAGGAAAACTTTGAAGTAATAGAAATAGTGGATGGCACAACACCTTATCCAACATTGCTTGGACTATACTGGGAGTTTGATAACCAAGCCATAATTAACTTGAATACAAGGAAGATGGAATTTAAAGTAGGAGAATACAGAGTCGTTGCTCCACTAGACCCTTCATAAGGAGAAAGTTTTGTAGAAATGACTTGTCTGGATTTAGAAGAGATAAACCAATTATACAAAACCACCACGTGCGAAGAATATTAGGTCAACCCAACTGCAGATGGGGTACTTAGTTGGAGGAGAATTACATCATGTGCATCTAATTTAGATATAGGTTTGGATAATTGGAAGAAAATACTACATGAAGTGTCTACAAGAAGGTGCACAAGAATAGACCACCCAGTAAGATGGGTGGGTAATGAGATAAGAGAACCTCTTAGTATTCATGGGATAAATGACTTAGAAGAATTTCTAACAAGATATGAAGATGAACTGTTAGAGAATCAGAGGCTCTTAACCCTGGACATTGCACTCAAGGAAACACCTGCAATATGGTGGGGTGCACACAAAGAAATAGTTAAGGACTGGTATCAATGTAAGAGACTACTACACATTAGATTCAATGCAGAGACGAGGGGAAATGAGATGCAAATATATGATGGATAGGGGACACAAACATAAAATTTGGAGAAATGCATAACACTTTGGAGGATGATACCACTAGAGGAATGACCTCATCACTTCATCCACACATTGGAAGGAATTACAGAAAAATGGTATGTAGACCAGGAACTGCGCAGAGGCACTACAGAATGGAAAACATTACATCATCATTTTATAGTAACCTTCTCATTTGAACATGAGAACCCAAAAATGGATTCAACTCTGAAGAAGATAAGAGGTGTGATATTTATTGATGAACCAAAGGTTGAACTCATGACATAATACCAAAAATAGAATAGGCAGACAGAGAAAGAACTATTGTCATGTTATCATGTGTAGGAAGAAGAACCATATGAAGATGATCTGCACAACATTATTATTACATAATTTGATGGTGAAAGAGAGGTGGAAGTTCCATATTTGGAATCATAAGTATTTGTTGCACCTATCAAGGTGAAGATAGTCAACATTGGGACAACTGAGAATCCCAAAATGGCCATCATTTTAGACTACTGGGAGGAACAAACAATAGAAAGGATAACAAAGTTACTGTTTGAGTACAATGAATTGTTCCCAACAACCTTTACAGAGATGAAAGGAATAGCATGAGAGTTGGGAGAGATGAAGATACCTCTCAAAACTGATGCTAGATCTATCAGACAGAGACCGTATAGACTAAATCCAATATATAAGCATAAAGTGAAAGCAAAAATTGACAGAATGTTGGAAGATGGTATCATAGAACCAATGGAGAAATCTGAATGGATAAGCCCTATGGTAGTTCAAGAGAAGAAACAAGGGGGGATACGGATTTGTGTAGATTTGAGGAAACTGAATGATGCTTTCCTACATGACCCTTTCCCTACACCTTTTACAGATGAATTCTTAGAGAATGTGGGAGGCTAGGAAGCTTATTCATTTATGGATGTATTCTTAGGATACCATCAGATCAAGATATCCCTAGAATACAGGTACAAGACTACTTTTGCAACAAAATGGGGATCCTATCAGTACACAATTATGCCTTTTGGGTTGAAGAACGCACCATCCATATTCTCAAGGGTAGTCATAGATGCGTTTAAGGATTTCATACATCAGTTTTTAGAGGTGTATCTGGATGACTGGACTATATATAGTCTATTAAAATATCATGTATAAGTATTAAGGCTAATGTTGGAAAGATGCAAACAGTGTCAGATATTTTTGAATATCAAGAAATGTATCTTTGGGACACCTTTTGGAATATTATTGGGCCATATAGTGTGTTAAAAAGGATCGCTAGTTGATCCTGCCAAGATTGCACTCATTGTCAAATTACAAACACCAAAATCAGTACACCAATTGAGAGAAACATTGGGACATACATGTTACTACTAAAAATTTATAAAAGGGTATGTGCATATCGTTATGCCAATGGAAAAAATGCTAAAGAAGGATACTAAATTTCAGTGAAATGAATAATTTCAACAAGGTTTGGACACCCTAAAAGAAAATATGGTCACAAAACCTATTCTAGTATTCCCAGACTGGGAAAATATTTTTCATGTGCATGTAGATGCATCAGCTATAACACTTGGAGCAATTCTGGCGCAACCAGGAGTAGGAGATTTGGATCGTCCTATAGAATTTGCAATCAGAAAAATGTTAGAATCAGAGAAGAACTACAATACTACAGAAATATAAGGCCTAGATATGGTCTATTCCCTTCAGAAGCTCATACATTACCTACTAGGAAAACAGTTTAATATGTTCACAAATCATTCATCCCTCAAATACCTAGTCAAAAAACCAGTGTTGGGGGGGAGGATCTGTAGATGTCTACTCTTATTTCATGAATTTGATTTTGAGGTGATAGTCAAACCAAGGAATATGAATGTAGGACTTGATCACCTATCAAGGGTAACAAATGGAGAAGAATCTAACAGTTTGGAAGACAAATTCCCTTATGCACAGTTATTTTCAGTCCAAATAACTGATGAATTTTTTTCTGATATTATTGAATACTTGAGTACAGGGATTGTGCCACAAGATTTTAACACTGTGTAGAAGAAAAATCTGGTATTCAGATCTACATACTATCAATTGATTGCAGGACACTTATACAAAATGGGTGCAGAAAACATTTTGAGAATATGTGTACTAGAACATGAAAGGCCTAGGATTTTAGCAAAATATCATGAGGGAATAGCTTGATGACATTATGCAGGAAAAGATAACGCACAGAAGGTATTGCACGTAGGACTATGGTGGAAAACAATTCACATATATGCTAAGGAACATTTCCAGAGATGTGATGTGTGTCAGAGGCTTGGTGAACCTAATAGAAGGGATGAAATGCCCCTAAGACCACAAGTAAATTTGCAGGTATTTGAAAAATGGGAAATAGACTTTGTGGGAAGAATTAATCCACCAACAATAAGGTCAGGAGCAAGATATATCATTACTACAACATAATACTTAACAAGATAGGCATAAACATCACTAGTAAAAGACTGCAGTGCAGAGACAACAACACACATCTTGTTTGAGCAAGTGAGCACTAGATTTGGCTTTCCAAGGATTTTGATGAGTGAACAAGGCACTCACTTTATCAACAATACTCTCAAGGCTATGACTTAGGAGTTTAAAGTCTATCATCAGAAGAGTACACCATACCATCCTTAAGAAAATGGAACAGTAGAAGCCTTCAATAAGATCTTGGAGAATGCTCTGACAAAGATCTGCAATGTCAATAGGGATGATTGGCACTTGAAAATACCAACAGTACTATGGGAATACATGACTACATGTATGGATATGATAGTACATACACCATTCATGTTGGTGTATGGGAAAGAAGCAGTGGTTCCACTGGAATTCTTGGTACCCAGTCTGTGCGTAGAAACAATCACCAACATTCCAGAAGGAGGTGCACTAAAGGAAAGATTAAATAAACTAATGGAGATGGAAGAGGACATGATTCTAGAAGGATTTCACCAAGAATTATAGAAAGGAAGAGATGAACCTTGGCATGATAGACATATCAAGAGGAATAGCTTCAATGAAGGAGACCTAGTCTTGATCTATGACAACAAATTTTTGCAACATCCTAGTAAATTCAGAATGGATTGGCTAGGGCCCTAAGAAGTAAACACTGTCATAGATGGGGGATCTATACAACTAAAGGATATGGCAGGAGCAGATCTGAAAGGAATGATCAATGGGAGTCGACTGAAACTGAACAGGGACAGTGGACCTCCTAACACTTAAAAGTTATAGCGCCGTAAGAAAACATGTACATAGTGTACTATAGTAGAAGTTAAGATAGAAAAATGAGAAAAACAAATAAAGAGGAGAAAAAGAAGGAAAAAGAAATAAAAAATTAGAAAAGAGAGAAAATAGAAAAATAATTGGGAAAATTTGCGCGTAGTAACTACCACGACAAACATCAGAAGACTGCATGTAGTAAAAAGTAAACTTGGCACAAATGCATGCAAAAAGGTAAAAGTGAACATAACACAGTCTATAAAAGGTGAAAAATCAGATAGTTATAAAACACTTACCAAATTTCAAGCTCAGAGTGAGAAAGAAAACCCATTCCCTAGATTCAAATAAACAAGGTAGCAAGACAGGACTACGATAGTTGCAAATGATGACTCCATGGAAGTTTGGGTCATCAATACAGTTTGTCTGGGTCACTCGACAGGGATAAAGGCGCAAGGAATGAATGCAACAGTCATAGAACATAGTTGAGCTTGAGGATGTGATCACCTCAGACCCATAATCAATTATCCTGACACAGGTCGAGGAAGATCTCCCTACAAAACAACAAGGGGAGATAGGGAAGAGCTCTAAGGCCAGAAACAAGGGTTCAAACCCTAACCCCAAGGTGCCTACAAGATCGGATGACATAGTGGGACCATGACAGTCCCAGGCACAAGATGAAATACTGGTCAAAGACGTCGGTGACCAACCAAAGTTAACTAGGGAGGAAGAGGGCACAAAAGCCGCAGAGGTAGGCATGCCTGCTATGGGGTAGAAAAGAAAGACCCCTGACAATATTGAAATTACCCTTCCATTCCTTCTAGACACAGTCCCCACTGATGATGACATGTTGGGAAAAGTACTGAGGTTGAGGTACGTGGACCATGACGTGCACGACTTGGCCAAATTTCCAAAATTGGCCGAGGAAAATTATCTAATCAACATAGGGGATATTGGACCCCTAGGAAGGCTAGTTCTAGAGCCTGTGTAGTGGATTAAGGAGCTGTATAACTCAGGTATAATGAAACTCTTGGAAATACCGCATTTTGGGTGTGGTAAGAATGTTGTTCTATGCGTCAAGAAACTATTTTTTCGGGTCTATGGAGGCATTCTTTGGATAGAAAAACCGATATAGATTGACGTGGAATTAATTGACAAAATAACAGGACTACCTACATTCGTTGCACAGGAGAAAGACCTTTTATAAAGCAAAGCATGCGAGAAAGAACTGGATGAAAAATTAAAGGCGCAGTTTGACATGACCAGGGGGAATAGAGGCGTCATCATCAAATAAATCAACAACGATGTCACAAGATTCGCTAGTAAGCTAATGGTGTGGAATATTCTAAGAAAATGTCATAGAGAGGAAGCGCCAACATGAGTGATCACAGTTGCAATGTAGTGCACGAATGGGATGGTGTTCATTTGGGCACTGTACCCGCTGAACCAATTCCTACTTGCCTATCGTGACACACACGACAATGGAATCAAGTTCCATTAATCTTGGTTGATAATACTGATAGCTCTGGTAGGGTGGCATGAGCCTAAGTTCTCAACATTCCTGGATAGGGTAGGGAAATGTTATGCAGCTAGGTATGCATCTCTCTGGCAAGAGAAAGATAACAAGATGTAACAGGAAAACAAAACTATGTTTTCCATTCTAGTAGAAAAAATCCAGCAGTGCACAATAAACGTATGGCGCATATCAATGGAGGTTGTGCAACAGACATAAGGGATAGTTAAATTCAAGGCATTCTAACATCACCTATGGATCCAAGCCACAAATGATCCTAAGAAGGAATGGTTGAAGATGCAATATTGTGTCACCATGGAAGAGGTCGATTGGATTATCAAGGATTGTCCTGTGCAGTGGAAGCTTCCAATAGAAAAATCAACCAGGAGGAAAAGAACGATGCAGTCCTCAAAGCCCAAAGATATGACCATAGCAAGCTTGTCAGCCTGAAAAGGTAGTCCAGATAACAACACCAGGACAACCACAACACGAACCCTACCAAGTGGGAGCATCGCAGTACCAAAAAGGACGAGGAGAACACCCACAACAGTGAGAACATGAAACTAACCACAGACTGCACGAAAGGAGAAAACAAAATATCCAAAGGAAATAGGCCAAGGAACAAGAACATAGGTGCAACCATCATAGATGGAAAGAAATTATGTGTAGGGAAAAGATGCAAGAAAGAAGAGGAAGTACAAGACAGAGGACCCCGACATCACCCTCACATGGGATGATGTAGAGCTCGTCATAGACAAGATCTAAGACAAAAGTGGGGAAGTAATCAGAGCTGCAGTGGCGCAGAGGGAAGAGATTATGGATAATCTCCTAGAGGTACATGATAAAATTCAACAACTCCAGAGCCGAGTAGAATCAAAGACCATTGTGCAAGAAAAGGATAGGACACAAAGGCCATATTCACATAAAGAGAGTGAAGAGACTGTGCAGTTTATTTTCCAGGGGAGGGAAACATTCAGCATAACATGTCAAATGATCAAATTCGATCAGGATATGATGCATAAACCCCTATAAGAGGTGGAACAAGTGGAGCTGTTGATGGCTCATATCCACACAAAGGCCTTATATGGGATACAATCCAATGTCATGAAAGAAGTAAAATATAGAGGTTGGAAGAGGGGTCGTGGAGATGCTCCAGATCATGTGCGACCAGTTGAATGCTGAAACGGAAGAGGAGAAAAAACGCGTGGAAAATATAGAGTAGGGATTGACAGTGGCATACAACCGAATACCCAAAAGTGTGTAGGCAATAGAAAGAAGCACAGAGAGGAAGATCAACCTCATTGCGTATAAAATTGACCAATTCAGAGAAGAGATCGAGGACCTCAAAGAGAATCTCAATCCCACGACCCCACCAAAGGTCCGAGAGTAGAGTAAAGCAGAGGCTACACTCCAACTGGAAGAAATGGAGAAACAATTCAACACAACAACCAGATTATTCGACATAGCAGCGTAGCTTTGGACAACACTGGAGGAATATGAGAAGGTCCAACAATGGGACCAGGAGGAAGAAAGGATAAGCATATCGATCAAGGAACTCAAGCAGAGGCAAAAGACAATGAGAATCATAGAGCATCTGAAAGGAACACAAGATATGAATAATCTGTAGGCAGAGATAAATGTAGCACAAACGTAGAGGTAGGAAAGACAACCACAGATGGAACCCCTTCAAAAGAAATCAACGTAGATGATCATGCAGTTGGAAGAGGAGAAGAATAACATGGCACAAGCACAGATAGAGTGCACAAAAATGATCCAGGAGGAGATCACATTGTATGCATTAGAAGTGCTTGCAGAGAAGGCCGCACAAGTCTAGGAAAGAGGAAGGGAAATCACAGACAAGTTCCATAGACTAGCATAGGATTTCGATGGAGTGCGCACTACCTAGGTGGCTCAGGACGAGCCACATGTCAGTGTTGGGGGCCTATTGCGTGTAGGCCAATTTTGAGGAAGAGTCCAATTTTTGGAAAGTAAATCTTAAATTTGGAAAAAGACAGCTGGCAGGAAAAGAAACACATGCGAGAAAAAGCTACATGAAAAGGAGGAAATAATGCAAGGCGTGCATGCAATAAAACATAACCAGGTTAGGGTTAGGGTTTTTGTAAGAGATTTTAATGGCTAATAAGATGAAAATTTATATAAATAAGTACCTAGGACGTCTAGGTCAGGGTTGTTGTTGGTCCTAAGTTTTGTCCTGTTCGGTTAAGGAAACTACTGTAATATCTGATACCATTTTGGTAAGCTATGGATTTGTAGGAGAGTCAAGTAGCTATAAATGAAGGGTTATATCACAAGTTAAGGAGACTGGTGTGATCTAGTCAACCTCATAGAGGATTGTGGAACCTATTTTGTGATTGTATGGTCAGAATTGTAGTGTGCGCGGTGCCATCTATTGCAAAAATCTAAATAAAAGAGCATAAGAAGCCAGATCTTTGTGGAGGTAGCCGAGGAGGGGGTGAACCACGGTAGCAACTGTGTTATGTGTTGTGATTGATTGGATGTTTACCTTTTGTATGTAGTTATACTCTGAATGGATGAATGGATAAATCTGTGATATTTTTTATATGTTAGATCTGTTAGAATGCATGCATAGACTTAACATATAAATGGATGATAAGAATAGAAGAAAGAACAACCAGATCAATTCCTAAGAAGATGAATTGCAATCTCAGATCCCCACTCTTTCTTAGACTGAAAAAATTTGAGCATTGCAGTCACCCATAGGACTATCTCGAGTGAGAATGTGTAGTGCATTCAATGTGCTATGTTGCCTTCGGGTTTACCAGGAGGGCCTCTAGTTTTAGAGGGTTTTTTTGGAAACATGTTTATATCTGAACCTGGGTCAGCCCAAGAGTAGGAAGAGAGATTAATAACCAACATTGTGTGTGTCCATATTATAGAGAGCTCAACAAAATGATAATTAAATATAAGTTTCCTATTCCTATAATTGATGAATTATTAGATGAATTGCAAGGAGACATTTTCTTTACCAAGTTGGATATCTATTCTAGATCTCATCAAATTTGAATGAGGCAAGAAGACATCCCCAAAATAGCCTTTAGAACACATGGCATTTATTATAATATTTTGGTGATGCCATTTGGGGATGTCTTCTTAGTATTTTTTGATGATATACTAATCTACAACAAATATTGGGAAGAGCATGTACAACATTTTTACATGGTCTTAAAAATATTGGAAGAGAAATAAATATATGCAAATCCTTCCAAGCATGTTTTTTGGGTTCAAGAAGTAGAATATTTGGGTAATATTGTATCTCATGAAGGTGTCAAAGTGAACCCTAAAAAACTTAAATCTATGATGGAATGACCAATTCTAGAAACCTTGAATAGTCTTAGAGGATTATTAGGATTGACGAGCTATTGATGTAATTTTGTCAAGAATTATGGTCAAATAGAATCTCCTTTAACAACGTTATTAAAAAATGAGGCATTTTCTTGGACTCAAGAAGAAAACAAGGCTTTTAAAAAAATTAAGGAGGCTATGTGTACAACTCCAATCCTGCCCACACCTGACCTTTTCTAATGAAATAATGAAGGGCCCTTTCCTTTGAAATAATCCAAATTAAAGGAAAAAACTTACTGAACCCATTTATGAAAATAAAATGTTGGCCATTTTATATGCATTTAATAAATGGCGCCCTTACCTAATAGGAAGGAACTTCAAGGTAAAAACATATCATGATAGTTTGAAGTACTTCTTGGAACAATGATTATCTTTATAAGAGAAACAAAAAAGGGCTACAAAGATTCTAGGTTATGACTTTGAAATTATCTATAAAAAAGGAAAAGAAAATGTAGTGGTAGATGCACTTTCACACAAAGGGCTTACTGTGTGCTATTTCCATTCTTAAATTTGATTGAGTGGAAGAATAAAGGATAGAATGGAAGAAATATTAGAATTTATGCAATATAATTCAACAAATACAAGAGGTCCCAAGAGAATTATATAATTTTTTGTGGAAGAATGATTTACTGTGGTATAAGGATCACATATATTTATGTAAGAATTCCCAACTCAAACAAAAGGGATTTTTGGAATTGCATGTTTTTCCTATAGGAGGAAATTCATGGTTTTTGAAAACTTACCATAGGATAAAGAAGGATTTTTTCTAGGAAAGTAAATAATGTTCAAAATTTTGTGGTTGAATGTGTGGTTTTCCAACAAAACAAGGGAGACACAATCAAGACCCCAGTCCTCCTACAACCATTGTCCATATTGTAACATCCCTAAGATGTTCTTTTTGATCATGCACCTCTTGAGGACATGTAGCACCACAATGTTTCTCACTTATTTTCTTGGAAAAAATGAGGATACTTCATCCGAGCAACACCTCTTCACCTAGAGAATACCCATACTTCGTTCTAGGCTACCGACAAGTCACACTCCTAATCTAGTGAAAATCTTGTATACTTAGACATTTGTTAATAGTTTTAACACTTAGTAATATTTAAGAATACATCCATGAACATGAGAAGCCAAGCGAAATACAATGAAATAGACAAGAGAAACATAGATATAGTGTTGGCGACACAAACTATGCCTAACACTCGACTAAGTCTTTTTTATTGTGAAACAATTAAAATATGAGCACTACTGGATCGGTTTACAATTTGGTGGAGTCAAACGACTTGCCTCACCTCACCAAGACACTCATGAATAAATCTATCACACCAATACTCTATTTCGCAACTGTCTCTACAACCTCCTGTGGTGCACTTTAGACGTGCCCTCGATTGTAGACTTATTTTCTCTTCATTTCCGTAGACTACACATATTTTGGTTCTGCCTCACACATGCCTCCAATAGAACTGTGTTTGTAGAATTCCCCAAAATCATCCCAAGAGAAGCTCTCCCAACTCTATCCATCAAATCCTCCTCAAGGCAACACAAGTCCTCCCAAGTGGAGTGACTTGGCTCCTTGAGGGAGCTCACCCTATTCATATTCCTCAAAATCATAGAGCTCTTCTTGATCTCCTTGTATTTCAAGCTTCCTTACTTGGTTGTGCGCCCTTTTTCTCTTATAGGGACTACAAATGTCACCATCATAAACTGTCACATCCTTTGGGGGTCTCTATCCCGTTTTCAAACCCATTTGTCCAAATGAATTATCACGCCCCTTTGTGGACCAATTTTCCCAAACAAATTGTTGCATCACTTCGCGGACCCGGTATCCCAAACAAACCCACACACTCATCAACCATTGTGCGCAACCTTGGTGTGCCCCTCATGTTGGCATGCCCAAATATATTGGTGGCTTCATACTTGGGCAAGCCCCTTGGTGTGTTTTCATTTCCAAGGTGCCCACTTTCCCAACTTTGGTGCCAAAGCAGCAACAAGATTCGTCTCCTTGAGGAATTTATCAAAGTTCTTTGCGCCCATCTAGCTGAAGAAATTACATCCTCCCCCACCTCAAGTTGTTTTAGTCCCTGGAAACATCCACAATGTGATATCCAAGTCTTGACCCAAATTAGTTCCTCCACTGCAACTAAGTTTGCTAGAAACCCCAAGTTTCGTGCCAACTGGAAACCCCAAAATCTAGCAAAGTGGAAACCTTAAGTTTCCTTGTGAAGTGGAAATCCTATGTTTCTACAAACCAAACTATAATGCACCTAACTCCACACAATCTCCTTCCTGATTCAATGTAGTCACTGTTGATACTGAGAGGGGGGTGAATCAGTATCAAGTACAATTTAAAACCTTTTTCAACTTATACTTAAACCATTCAATTATATCCAATGAGCAATGAACAATAGTATAAGAGTTACACCAATACACCACAATACACCATG